>JBBPJS010000509.1:0-15993 GCA_038088835.1 Singerocomus rubriflavus | reverse complement strand
CCTCTGGGGTTGATGTCCTGTCTGTCGTATATTCAATACCGACTGCACGCCCATCCCTAACATTTGATGCGTCACTTTATACGACATGTCTTTGACTTGTCACGTACTCGATAATGACGCGTTCGACACTCCGCCCAACTACGATCTTCAGGTTGGGATTTCCTGAGTGCGGATACAGGTATTGTGAAGCAGCATCGGAGCATATTCCTGTCACAGGGTCGACATATCTTCGGTCAGTGAAGAGCTAGCTCATAAAAATCGGGCATGTTTTCGATAACAGCTTACTTGTAACCTCTCTAAGTGGTGGGAAGTATGCTAAGTCGACTAGTCGACTAAATGAAAAAACACTCACACCATACGCATTCGCAGTCTTGAAATCGTTATTGTCCTTGACAATAGGACGGCTGGATCGTATTCCCTCGCCACCTCGAAGAATTGTTGTCCGAACCCGAGATCGATTCCACCCACAGATATCTGGATCGTTCCCGAGTAACCATGGATCGGCTTATCCAATATGGGCGCGAATGTTTCAGACTATGCAGTGGGTTCATGAATCATCGTTATCTCACCGTCATCGCGTGCTGAAGGCTATTTTTACCTTGCGAATAAATGGAAGCAGTTCATCGAAGCTCCAGTCCTTGTTGCCCAAAGCCTCCTAATCATTGTAGTCGGATGCAGCACCTCGTACATATGGCATGGCTAAATAGAATACAAAATGAGTCATGTGCCAGCGAGAGCTAATTGGATGGGTCATATGCACGGGTGTTTCACTGCGGATGACTGACCATTCATAGCGGAGCCACCGCCCACGGCTCGGCCAGATGAGGTATTAATGACACGTCCGCCAAGGTGCGTGCTTGGCTTTCTGACATAGAAGGAGACAGTAGTGGAATTCGGTCGAAGGTGTTCGATGAATCTGCAAGGCTGAACATGTGCAGGAACATCCTGGGAGTGTTGGAGATTGGTGTGTCAATGACACTAGAGGTAAAGGAATGAATACTCCAGTCGAGAGTACAAGACTGGAGAAGATATCTACCTAGAGGTAAGGAGTGAATACTAGGTAGAATAAGTAATGAATATATAGGTAATATGATGTATAGCTTACCTCCAGTCGAGAGTACGAGACTGGAGGAGAAGAGCGTTCGGTGACGCGACGAGCGGCGATGTTCGTCCAAATAAGGAAATGTAGCTAATGTACGGAAGTTGTACTACTGAGGTCCTAATCGACGGGCTGATCTCCAACAGGGAGTGCTGTCCACTCTCGACAATGAGGATCTTCAGAGAAGGGTCTGCAGCAGCCAATCGTCCTGCAATGACACACGCGCTCGTTCCGCCTGCCAACCAAAGGATGAGCCTGTGGCGCTCAAGAGAGAGTCAGGAAGAGACTTGCCCCCTGCAAAGATGATGTCAAACACCAGGGGCATGATATAGGGAAAGAGAACTAATAGCGAATAGATGCAAGACGCACGACTGGTAGGAGTCGGACAAGTCTGGCAAGCGCGCAAACCTGCGGACCTCACTATATATGTCCGTGTTTCCTTTCCAGAGAAAAAGGTTCAGGCTATCGTACGGTATACCATTGTCAGTTAATATCGCTCGTCGGGTCCAAAACAGTGAGAGGGGGTGGCCGGGGTGGAATCCACCGTGATTTAGTTGAAGACGATGTCCAAAAATATTGTCACGTTACATGGTAACATTGCAATCAGGTACGCCTGAAATGGATTTTCCGATGAGGTTACAACCTAAAATGGAGACTAGCCGAGCGCGGAGTCCTAAATATTATCGCGCGGGTGGACGCCTGACTGCCTCCCTACTGATAAGTTGTGTCAAAAAGCCCCTGATCCAGTCCACTCCGGTCCAACTCCGTACACATTAGTTACTCCCTGTATCGGAGCTCCTGCAAGTGCTCCGGAGTTGATTGGAGTTGATTGGGAGGTTGCTTAGATAGGTGTTGGAGTTGCTGGGAAGGTATGCAAGCACCCCTATGCCCATGGACATTTATATTAGACATCCAGTTTCATCTCCCTCAGTTGTCTTCATCCTTGGACTTTGGCTGAGGTGAGTCCTTACTTTACTTTATTTCCTACATAGCTAATGTACATGTGGTGTGCACTTCTACCCTTTACTTAGTTCTTGATAAGTTGTTACAGTAAGACTACCTTTGCTTGTCTACAAGTAGGACATACCAGCTATTGTACACAGTATATAGGTTACATCATCTTTTTCAAGATGGCACTCTTTATGCATTCCTCACACCCAAATCCTCTATAATGATGGCTGCTGCCTTCTCTCCAATTAACAGAGCTGTGGAGTATGTATTCTGATCAAGATAGAACAGGACCATCAGTAATATCGATTCAAAAATAGCCCTTTGTTGACCTACATTTCCAACATTGGTCGGGCAAATAGACACGTCTGAAAAACCCACCGTAAGAAAGAAAACGCAAGTGCAAATGCAATGCGATCACAAACGTACCTGCAACCTTGTGCCCCGCCACACCGTATACGTTCAAGCATGCGTCCATCACCCCTCCCTGCTCACGAGGTTTCATAGCACACGTCCCAAGCTAGATGAACCAGCTTGTCAAAACTATCAAGGTTAGAGAAAAGCATGATGGAAACTCACCGCACGCCAAAACATGCACACTACAGCAATGGTGTGAAGAAAAGGGCTCAGCAGAAACGACATTACCTGACTGGAGCGACTTACCCCCATCGCGATGAAATTTTGCAATAGTCTCGTCATCTGCGTCTGTGTACACAATATCCGAAGCATTTATTGGCACAGGCACGTCCGTCTCTCTACAAGCAGCAGCACTACCAAGGGGGAAACACCGGATGAAAGGCAGCCACTTCTCCGCGATACGCGGGCAAACGTCTAAAGAGTTCGCGTGCCTTTTTGTACAATATAGTGAGCTGTGCGATATCGCTATCTCTTGTGGTCAATCTGATAAGCATAGTGTATGGGTAATTCAAAGTTTAAAAAGCATACTTGGATAACACGTCAGGGTCATAGGACAGAGGTGCACTCACATCTTCGCTGGATGACGTGTGCACACTGCCAATGGACTCTGGATACAGCTGGAATGTTGATGTCAGAGAGATGGTGCATGCAAAGAACTACCGACTCCATTACAATATAATAGCTTGCATACATAGATTTCTGGCTAGGTCGCCGAGAGGCGGTGAATGGAAACCTAGTGAATTAAAGAGATCAGCAGCTCACCAATCCAGAATACAAGTATGACCCACCCAGCAACTGGTAGGATGATGCTCATGGGCTTGTCAGGACTGTTCTCAAAGAATATCTTCCATCTTAACTGCAACGCGGGCCCAGCAGATGCCAACTCATTGACTGTTGGGCGCACTTTCACCTGCACTTCAACTCCGCTGTAGTGAAAATGCTCAGTGACCTATGAAGCAGGAATAACAGCATGCTAATTTTTGTGCAATCTTTCCTGTTTCGTTGTCTTCCCATTCTTTGAGCCATGCTGAAACCGTGTCGACATGACATAAACTTTTAGATTTGATACTAAATTCATTGAACCACTCACCAGCGATTCCATCTGGGTCATTCCAGATATCATCCATTGTGTCAGTCTCGTCTGATGCATAGGACCCAGCAGTACAGGCCACATGGTCTATAAGATAATTTGTGTCATTGATGTGAGGATAGTACCATGGCGTGCTGACATACCCTGATAGTTTTCTCCGACACCAGACAATTCAACCTGCACATGGACATTGTTCTTCTCGAGAATTGACGGGGAACCGATCCCCAATCTTTCCAAATGCCCAGCGATCCAAATGCACCCACAGAGATAACCACCAACTTCGTGGCCGTCGCAGTAACAACTTCAACACTAGTTTCTGGGCTCGGTACCCTGTTTGGCGTATATTCAATACCAACTGTACGTCCATCCCTATCGTTTCATACGTCAATCCATACGACATGTTTTCAGCCGTTGACATACTCGATGATGACGCGTTCAACACTGTGTCCAACTACGATCTTCAGGTTGGGATTTATTGAGTACGGATACAGGTATCGCGAAGCAGCATCGGAGCGCTTTCCGGTCACGGGGTCAGCATATCTTCAGTAAGTGAAGGGTTAGCTCACGAAAATTCGACATATTTTCGCTCAAGGCTTACTTGTAACTTGTCTGTGTGAGAGGAAGCATGCTAAGTCTATTCTCGTCGACTAAATGAAAGAATGCTCACACCATACGCATTCGCAGTCTTAAAATCATTGTCATCCTTGACAATTGGACGGAACGAATCGTATTCCCTCGCCATCTTCAATAATTGACTTCTGAACCCGAGATCAATTCCACCCGCAGATATCCGAATCGGTCCTGAGTAACCATGTGTCGGCATGTCTGATATGGGTATGAGCGTTTCCGACTACATAGTTGGACCATAAATTATTGTCTTATCGCGTGTTGAAGGGTGCTCTACCTTTCGAATGAACGGAAGCAGTTCGTCGAAGCTCCAGCCCTTGTCTCCTAAAGCCTCCCAATCATCGTAGTCGGATACAGCACCTCGCACATATATCATGGCTGAACCGAGGACAACGTGAGTTATGTGCTAATAAAAGCCAATCGGAGAGGATGTTGGTACGGCAACCTCACTCCGGGTACTTACCATTCACAGCAGAGCCACCACCCACCGCCCAGCCACATGAGGTGCTAATGACACGTCCATCGAGATGCGCACTTGGCTTGCCAACATGGAAAGACATGGCAATGACATTCGGTTGAAGCCGCTCGATGAATCTGGAGGGCTGAACATGCGCAGGAACATCCTGGGAGTGCTGTCCACTCTCGACAATGAAGATCTTCAGAGAGGGGTCTGCAGCAGCCAACCGTCCTGCAATGACACACGCGGTCGTTCCACCTAGCGAGAGGATAAGCTAGGCACACTCAAGAGTCAAGAGAGGGTGGAAGTGGCTCGCCTCCTGCGAATATGATGTCAAACGCTAGCCTAGACATGATGTAGAAAAATGGGACGAGTATCGAAGAGAATGGAAGATACACAACCCGTAGTGGGAGCGACACTGGCAAGCGCGCAAGTTGGATATTATGATATCCTTCCTCGAGAAAAAGGGGAATCCACAGCCGTGGGAACCGTGGGACAGGGTAGTCAGAGCAGAATCCACCATAATTTACAGTAATGCCCGAATTCATTCTGGCGCTGCAATCGGCCATGATGAGATTACAACCCAAAACAGGATTTGATACCGACGAAGCGGAGTCCTAAATATCACGATTGGAAGCTAAGTAGTTACTGCTCACCGACGGATCACGGCACCATTAATGTAAGTATGTTGTTGCAATAAAACGTGCCCCATCTTCTTTGCTTGTCCACAAAGTAGGTCTAGTACAGTATACATACTACACATTTTTTCCGACCTTTTGTGAGATGGTCTTCTTCATACATTCCTCATACCCAAATCCTCTGCAATGACGGCTGCTGCCTTCTCTCCAATCAATAGAGCTGTGGAGTATGTATTCTGATCAAGATAGAATAGGGCCATCAACAATATGAACTTTTGAAAAGCACCCCTGGCGTATAAAGGGGATGACATACATTTCCAACGTTGGTCGGGCATATAGACATGTCTGACAGATCCATTGTGAGAGAGAAAGTGCAAATGCAAATACAAACACGAACGTACCTGCGACCTTGAGACCCTCCACACCGTATACGTTCAGGCGTGCATCCACCACCCCTCCTTGCTGACGGGATTTCATGGCACACGTCCCAAGCTAGATGAACTCGCTCATCAATACTACAAAGAGGAGAATGAAAGCACATTGGAAACTCACCGCATGCCAGATCATGTACACTACAACCGGCGTACAAAGAGAAGCACTCAGCGACAGAAACAAATTAACCAACCTGGAAGACTTGCCCTTATCGCGATGGAACTTCGCGATAGCCTCGTTGTCTGCATCCGTGTACACAATATCCGGCGCATCTATCGGCACAGGCATATCCGTTTCTCTACAGGCAGCTGCACTACCAGGAGGGAACACTGGATGAGTGGCAGCCACCTCTCCGCGATATCCGGGCAATCGCCTGAAGAGTTCGCGTGCCATTTTGTACAATATGGTGAGCTGCGCGACATCACTTTCTCTGTTGATTAACATCATCAGCGCAGTGCATGGGAAACGTAAGGTGTGGAAAGTATACTTGGATAAAATGTTAGGCTCGTAGTAAATAGGTGCATTCGCATCTTCACCGGACGATGTGTGTACACTGCCAATCGATTCTGGATACAGCTGGAATATCAATGTCAGAACGGTAGTTCAGGCAATGAGATACCGACTCCTTTACAATATAATAGCCTGCGTAGAGGAACTTCCGACCAAGTGACTGATCTGAAGGGAATGGCGACCTAGGAAAATCAAATTGAAGTGAGTATTTCGCGTTATCATAATACGAGTGTGGTCCACCCAGCAGCCGGTAGGATGATGCCCATAGGCTTGTCGGGACTGTTCTCAAAGAATGTCTTCCATCTTAATTGTAATGCGGGACCAGCAGACGCCAGCTCGTTGGCTGTGGGGCGCACTTTTACCAACACCTCAACTCCGCTGTAATGACAGTCCTTAGCGACCTAGAAAGGAGAAAGAATAGCATACTAACTTTTGTGCAATTTTGCCTGTTCCATTGCTTTCCCATTCTTTGAGCCACGCTGAAAGCGCGTCAACATGCTACAAATCTTTGAATACTGAATTCATCAAATCACCCACCGGCAATTCCTTCCGGATTACCCCAAACATCGTCCATCGTATCTGTCTCATTCGATGCGTAGAATTCAGCATTACAGGCTATATGATCTATAAGATAAATTATCTATGTGCTGTTGAGGTGAAAATATCGTGGCGTGCTGACATACCCTGATAGTTTTCTCCAATGCCAGGCAAATCAACCTCCACACGGACGTTGTTCCTCCCGAGGACTGACAGGGAGCCGATTCCCGATCTCTCCAAAATGGCCGGCGATCCAAATGTGCCAGCAGAAACAACCACCAACCTCGTGGCCATGGCGGTAATAACCTCGTCACTGGTCACTAGGCTTGATATCCTGTTTGGCGTATATTCAATACCAACTGCATGTCCATCCCTATCATTTCATGCGTCAACCCATACGACATGTTTCCAGCCGTTGACGTACTCGATGATAACGCGTTTAACACTGTGCCCGACCATGATCTTCAAATTTGGGTTTCCTGAATGCGGATACAGGTATCGCGAAGCAGCATCGGAGCGCTTTCCGGTTACAGGGTCAATATATCTTTGGTCGATGAAGGGTTAGCTCACAAAAATCTGACGGATTTTTACTGAAGGCTTACTTGTAACCTGTCTATATGGTGTGAAGCATGCTAAATCTACTAGTCTACCCAAGAAAGAAAAACTCACACTATACGCATTCGGAGTCTTGAAATCATTGTTATCCTCAACAATAGGACGTGCCGGGTCGTGTTCCCTCGCCACTTTCAAAAATTGTTTTCCAAACCCAAGACCGATTTCACCTGCAGATATCCGGATCGGTCCTGAGTAGCCATGCGTCGGCATATCTGGTATGGGTGTGAACGTTTCCGGCTACACAGTTAGACCATGAATCATCTTATCGCTTGCCGAAGGGTGCTCTACCTTTCGAATGAAAGGAAGCAGTTCGTCGAAGCTCCAGCCCTTGTTGCCCAAAGCCTCCCAGTCGTTGTAGTCGGATGCGGCGCCTCGCACGTATATCATACCTGAGTATGCGCCAGTGAGAACCAACCAGATGGGATATAGGTAGGAACATCTCACTGCAAGAAACTGACCATTAACAGCGGAACCGCCACCCATAGCACGACCACATGAGGTGCTGAAGACACGGCCATCGAGATACACGCTTGGCCTGCCAACATGGAAAGACATGGCAGTGGCATTCGGTCGTAGATGCTCTGTTAATCTGCAGGGCTGAACATGTGCAGAGACATTCTGGGAGTGCTGTCCACTCTCGACAATGAGGATCTTCAGAGAAGGGTCTGCAGCAGCCAATCGTCCTGCAATGACACACCCAGTCGTTCCGCCTAGTAGTGAGAGGATAAGCCCAGCGCACTAAGAGAGAATCAGGAAGGAGCTCGCCTCCTGCAAAGACGATATCAAACGCTGGTGACATGATAAGGGAACAAATGTCGAAGAGAATGCAAGACGCACAACTTTATGACGAGTATACAAGGCGGACATTATATAATTACGCTCACCCTTCTTGAGAGAGAATGGGAAATGCTTCAGGCCGACGCACGGTGCGGCATTGTCAGTTAATATCGCTGGTCGAATTCCTAACCGTGAGATGATCAGGGTAGAATCCACCGTGGTTACAGTGGAGGACGATGTTGGAAGAAACAGTCGGCCCTGCCAAAGATGGTAATTCCGATGAGGTGACCCGAAACAGAATTGAGACTCGGTATCAACCGAGTCGCGGAGTTCCATGCAACCATATGCCTCCTTGTGTTGTCACAATAAAACCTACTCATTTTTTGGCTTGTCCACAGCTAAGTATATAGTATCATGATATACCAGCTTACATGTGTCAGCATCGTCCTTTTCCCGACTTTGTTCGGCACGTTGTTTATCATACATTTCTCACACCCAAATCCTCCGCAATGACAGAAGCCGCCTTCTCCCCGATCAACAGCGCAGTGGAATACGTATTCTGATCAAAATAGTATGGCATCATCAGCAATATGGGAAAAAAAGGACGTATGACGTACATTTCCAACGTTGGTCGGACAGATAGATACGTCTGACGTGCCCACCATAAGAAAAAGAGAAAACGCAAACGCGAGCACAATTTTATATCACATACCCGCAACCTTGAGCCCCATCACACCGTACACGTTCAGGCGCGCATCAACCACCCCTCCCTGTTGACGGGGTTTCATGGCACACGTCCCCAGCTAGATGAACCCCATCAATACTACGAAAGGGGAGAAAAGAAAAAGAAAAAGTCACTGCATGCCAGACAAAGTGCGCTAAAACCATCGCACAAAGAGAAATGGCTCAGCAACAGATACAATGCAAACCAACTGAGATGACTCACCCGTATCGCGATGATATTTTGCGATAGCCTCGTTGTCTGCATCCGTGTACACAATATCCGGCGCGTCTATCGGCACAGGCATGTCCGTTTCTTTACAAATAGCAGCACTATCAGGTGGAAACACCGGATGAAAGGCAGCGGCGTCTCCACGGTATGCAGGCAGGCGCCTACAGAGTTCGCGTGTCATTTTGTACAATATTGTGAGCTGTGCGACATCGCCGTCTCTGGCAATCCATTTCATGGACACAGGACACGACAATGAAGGGGGAGGCATACTTGGATAAAATGTTAGGGTCATAGTCTAGAGGTGCGTTCGCATCTTCGCTAGACGACAGGTGTACACTGCCAATCGACTCCGGATATAGCTTAAATACCTATGTCAGAGAAATGGTTCCGGAACAGAGAAACACACCCTCTCACAATGTCATAGCTTGCGTAGATGAACTTCCGACCAAGTGGCTGAGAGGAAGCGAATGGCGACCTAGTGAAAGAAGGTTAGTGGCTTACCAACCCAGGGTACGAGAGCGACCCACCCAACGAGCAGTATGATGATACCCATGGGCTTGTCGGGACTGTTCTCAAAGAACGTCTTCCATCTTGACTGTGCTGCGGTTCCCCCAGATGCCAACTCATTGTCTGTGGGGCGTACTTTGACCAGCACTTCAACCCCACTGCAGTGAAGATGCTTAGTACCATGTGACAACAGGATGAACAGAGCACTAACTTTTGTGCAATCTTCCCTGTCCCATTGTCTTCCCATCTTTTTATCCATGCTGACGATTATGTCAATATGAGAGCCCTTTAAATACTGAATTCACTGAAACACCCACCAGTAATTTCCTCTGGGCCACTCCAAACGTCATCCATCGTGTCTGTCTCGTCAGATGCATAGAATCCAAGGCCACCAGCCACGTGATCTATAAAATAATTTATGCGCCGTTTATGGAAGAATGCTTCAGTGCACTAACATACCCTGATAGTTTTCTCCGACTCCAGGTAAATCAACCTGCACATGAACATTGTTCTTTTCAAGTATAGACGGGGAGCCGATTCCCGACCTCTCTAAGATGGCCGGCGATCCAAATGTACCAGCAGAAACAACCATCAACCTGGCGTTTGCAGTAACAACGTTACTACTGGCTTCTGGACTCGGTATTTTGTCTGGTGTATATTCAACACCGACTGCACGTCTGTCCCTATCATTTCATGCGTCATCCCATACAACATGTTTGCAGGTCTGCACGTACTCGATGATGATGCGTTTGACACTGTGCCCAACCACGATTGTCAAGTTGGGATTTCCCGAGTGCGGATACAGGTATCGAGAAGCAGCATCAGAGCGCTTTCCGGTTACAGAGTCAATATATCTTTGGTTAGTGAAGGGTAAGCTGATAAAAGTTGGTCATGTATTTGCTGAAAGCTCACTTGTATCCTGGCTAGTGGAGAGGAAGCATGTCAAGTCGACTCGTCGACGAACTAAGGTACTTACACTGTATGCATTCGCAGTCTTGAAATCGCTAATGTCCTGGACAACGGGACGGGCTGGATCGTATTCCTGCGCAACCTTCAAAAATTGTCTTGCAAACCCGAAATCAAATCCACCAGCAGATATTCGGATCGGCCCTGAGTAACCATGCGTCGGCCTATACGGTATGGGTGTGAATGTTTCCGACTAAGCTCGGTCATGAATCATCACGTTATTTGCTTCTCAAGAGTGCCTTACCTTTTGGATGAACGGAAGGAGTTCAGCGAAGCTCCAACCTTCATTTCCTAAGGCCTCCCAACCGTCGTAGTCGGATGCGGCCCCTCGTACGTAAATCATGCCTGAATATATGCCAACCGGATAGAATATAGGTAAAAGCACCTCACTGGGAACGACTGACCATTCACAGCTGAGCCGCCGCCCACAGCCCGGCCACACACTGTGCCGACGACTCGTCCATCGAGGTGCGCGCTTGGCTTGCCAACATGAAAAGAGACGGTAGTGGCGTTCGGTCGAATATGCTCGATGTATCTGTAGGGCTGAACATGTATAGGGACGTCCCGCGAGTGTTGGCCACTCTCGACGATAAGGATCTTCAGAGAGGGGTCTGCAGCAGCCAATCTCCCCGCGATGACACACGCAGTCGCTCCACCTGGCACAGGGATGAGCTCAAGTGCACTCAAGGGAGAGCCAGTAATGAACTTACCCCCAGCAAAGATGATGTCGAATGCTGGGTACATGATGTAGGGAAAGAGAACAAGTATCAAACAAAACACGAGACGCACAATTTGTAGGAGCAGCCGTAATGAGCATACGAGGTGAACAATATATGTGTATGCCTTGAGTTTCTGGGGAAAGTTGAAGATTATCGTAAGGTACACAACGTCGGAGTTGCGGTGGAATTGAAGAGCGGGGTCGAACTCGGAGGAACACTTTCTGACGCGATTTGGTGATCCTATGCGATATACTGCGCCACCAGCGTAAGGTGGCGTTCAAGCAACCCGAAACCACTCCTGATCCGACTTTTTTTATATTGTCTTCATTCTTGTTATCCTCAGGTTAGAAACTGGTTTATTGTCGTATCCTGCAAGTAAAAGCTTTTCCTTCCAGTATGGCTTTTTTTTTTCGTCATACTACTTAGACTTAGCGCACTCACCGGTCCGCGGCCCCATCCGCTCCTTGGTCGTGACCCACAACGGCCCCATGACTGAAACCCGGGACACCGATGCCAACCTCAGACATTTACCAACACCCTTGGTCTCGCTTGCAGATGAACGTTGCTAACAGAGTCGGTAGATTTCTGCATGTCAGTCAAGAGAGCTGCAAATTGATCAATGAACCTTGTCTTGACCATTACTCCGACCTCGAGCACTGCGGGAAGTCGGCGGTCGACAACATTTCTTAGGGGTAGCAACGGAGCCGCACCGTCCGAGAAAATTCCCATGGTCAAGGGTCCGTGCGGCATGCATGTAATCTCTCGACCCAGCCAACTTCGTCGCCCTGCACTACTTGCGCTACAATGTCTACTTCTCCTGTTTTCCTCTCGTTGCTCCCATGTCCTGGTACTCTGGTTATGATGTCCGATTCAAGAAAGATCGCATTGAGCAGTCCAGCAACTGTACCGCAACCTCATTGTGAGTCATTTGTGTGTCCACCATTTACTTGTATGTATCTAACCTGTCATCACACGCAGATCGTAATACAACGCACGAACATTTGGATTAAACGTGATCCTTTCCCCCGATTTTCTTGTGTCCGATCGACAACAGTCTGCTCACGTGCCTCTCGTGTGAGATACCATATCGGAGCTGTGTTCCACTTCCTGTGCACCTCTCTTCCTCTGAATCAGTAGAGGTACGTCATACCCAACATCTCCTCTCGGCCATGTTGCTCAGAGTTCAATAGACGTCTGCAGGGCATCTACTTCTATCGTCCCATGGAACCAACTATCCCGATGTCTACTCTTGCTCAGCGCCTGCAACGCTTGAAGCTTCTTCTGTGTGTCATCCTCCCAGTTGCTTTCGAAGTTGTCATTGAATTTCTGAGCACTCTATTCAATGAAATCAATGACTGGAGAGACATGATTATTATTCCTCCCTTCCTTTTCGTGGCGTTGGTGAAGTTCATCATAGGAGCACTCAATGATTGCAATATCGCGCTCAAAACACAGATTTCCCCTACATTCCCCCCACGAGATGTGATTGACTTTGATCCTTCGGCTGTTCTTGTTGCAAAAATTGAAATTATCCCCTCTTTGATCTCTGAAGCTGCTCATGGAGCCGTCACCGTGGCCTATCGGAGTCTACCATACCGAGTCAAGAACCGGGAAGACTTGATGAAGTTAGGCAAAGCTCCTTTCCAATTCCTACGTGCATTCACTTTTCTCGTGAGCCGGAAATACAACACGTGGCTTCACACGCGGAATTTCCGTTCTTCCTTTGTCCTCGGTGAGGATGACCTGTCTTCAGCCTTGAGGAGTTCTTGGTCCAGCCTCCTTGAGGCTCTCAAAAACTTGCCAGACGAAATGGCACCACGGCCAATCGCAGCTAGTGCAGTGCAAAAATTTCGTCAATCTATACGTCTCACTTTGTTACGAGCACAGTTGAATCCCAACGTCAACGTCAGCCCCCACTTTATCATGTATTCCTTTTTATCCAGAGTCAATGGATTCTTGCTCCGAGTCTGGCAGCTTCTCTGCAGCCCTTCCCAGCTCGCAGCTAGGCTCCTTGACATCTACTCTCTCGTTCGTTCATCTTACCAGGAAAAGCAATCTGGGCCTTCAGTGATCTTGCCGATGTCAAGCCTCAAGGAATGGCCCCAATCACGTCTACCAAAACTGCTTCTGCATCATAGCAGAGATCTTCCACATCACGAGTTTGGAGCGGACACTTCTCTATCAGATGATTCAGATCCTTCAAGTTGGACTGTCGCTGTGATAGACTTGAATGCAGTTCCATCGGAGGTCGCAGAAGGAAGATACTGCACAGGAGCCGATGTCTATGGCATTATGACGGTGCCTTTTCTTCTCCGGGTCTTGAGCTTGCTATTTGTTTTCTCTTGGTTTAACCTTCTAGTGACCATTGCCATGTTGTTCCTCTTCTCGGGATTTGGAGATGGCACATTGACTCTCCTTTCGCAATCGGAATCATTCCATGTGTCTACTCCGGCATACATGTTGCTGTTGGACGAGGAGTTCAGTGTCGTGCTGAGGGGTAACCAGGGCCTGGTGGAAGCAATTGCAACGAAAGGCTTCCATTTTTCTCATGCGTTCGCTGATTTTCTCCGAGGTCCGATATGGAAACTCGTTGGCAGTCTGATGTTTGAGGGATCTATCCAAGGAGTACTCTATCTGATAGGGGTTGTCCTGGTGTTTCGGTTTTTCAACTCATCGTTTACCTCGACCATGTCACACATTGGGGAACGACGCATCCTGATCAACCGCTTGGCGTATATCACACCACTGGGATCCTTTCGACATCTCGTATGGTGGCACGACAGCGATTTTTGGACGCGGATGGCACGCGTGTGTGTTGCACTGTTCACGGATGTGATACGGGTGATGGGCAAAGAACCGGTTGTCTCATTGTTCCTCATCCTCCCCGCGGACCTCGCTGCGCTCAAAGGGCTCGAGTTTCTCGCAGACCAACTCGTCAGCGTGGGCATATTTTCTTTCCTGTTGTTGCCTTCCCAAGATTATCCGGCCATCTGGACGACGACACTCCTCGACGTGCTCGGCCGTCCACCGGTGAAAAAATGGCGGTTTAAGTCGCTTGCGGCTGCGGCGACGTTCCAGTGCCTCGCGCTCTGCCACGGTGCTCGGCGTCCTGTGAGGCACCTCGACGTGCGAGGCGTGCTGGACACCCTGATACGCGACCAGAGCGAGGTGTGGAGGGTGTGGAAGGCGAGAGTCGCCGACCGGATCGCACACGAAGAAGACATCTTGTTCGCTCCGACCCTGCCCACGTTTCGTCATGCACAACGCCAGCGGCAGTTTGAGGCGCTCCTCTCCGAGGCACAGTGCGCATACGATGCGTATCATGGTCGATTTCACTGGGTTCAACGTCATCAGTAGATCGGAGCCCCCTGTTGTAAAACCCTCGCACTTATTTCACCTCTCCCACTACTCCACACCCTGAATAGTGCACCCTCAATCCATGCCTCCTCACTAGGTATATAACCCTGTACATAGTAGAGCATGTCCCCCACCCTTGTATATTCATTCCTCACTCTTGACCATCAGTGCTCATGGCTGATCTTTGAATCTGTTTGTGACACCTGTGGTGGGGTGACATTAGTCCAAGTCCTACTTGGTTCATGCAGACAAGTATCAGCCTTCTGGACACAGGCCACCATCCAGACTTGATCCTATTTCATGACTGGCTCGCATCATATTACTGACACTTCAGATCTGGTTTGGATAGTATGAGTAGACATGTTTCTGTGTTCAAGACCAACTTAGCATTGATGCTTTACACTTTTCTCTCACCCAATACCCTAACACACCAAGCACTTGCTACTGTGCTAGGAGGATCTGTCAAAACCCCATAACTCCAACTTACTCCAACCCACTCTGTCTCAACTCTGTTACCTCCTACATTGGAGTTCATCAGAGCTCACCAGAATTGGTTAGAAGTTCACTTAGATATGTCTCAGAGTGATTAAAAAGGTATGCAATACACATTTCTGCCCACAGGTCTCTTATGTTAGACAATTTTGCTTTCACAATTGTCTTCCATCCCCTTGAACTTTGGCTGAGGTGAACATCCATTTCACTTTTTTTAGTGAATGTATACGTAATGCATCCCTGCCCTTTACTTAGTTCTGACGGGATCCAGGCTGTCTGATGGTGAAGATGGTCAAGTACAAGTACCAGATTCATTTAAAATTTCAAGTGGGCCATCCAGCTGTTGGATTCGCAAGCACGTGCGCAGCCATAGCCGCGACCGGCCTGAGTGCGCGCATGAAGCCGACGCGCCACATATCATATCTTCATGTCGGATAGACTCTTTCAGTGCTTTATCGCGTACTTGCATTTTCTCTGTTTCCTGTGTCTTGCGCATCTGGAGCTCTTCCAGCTCCTAGTATCCCCTTTTAGCTCGTATTCGCTTTCTTTCATATATAAGATGCATTGTTCGTACTCGAAGCACCTCAGTCCGCAAGTCGCGCGCCCCTACTCGATCACGTCCCTGTTTTCCTACACCAGCAACTGTGTCGCATCGCTTCATAGGTCTGCACTAGTATACACGTACATCGTATCCATGTCCTACCCTCTTGTCCCACACGTCCACGCCCACGTCTTGTTCAACGACCCGTAATCATCACGGGCTCGCGTACCTCCCACGTCAAATACCGCGCCGGAAGCCACTCTGGGCGCGTCCACACCGTACCCCTCAGCTCCGCCACGACCATCTGCGCTA
>JBBPJS010000508.1:0-15994 GCA_038088835.1 Singerocomus rubriflavus | reverse complement strand
ACGTGTGGACAAGCATAAGGAGGCAGCATTGGCGTGAAAAAAAGCGGGAATGTGTTTTTTTTTGGAGGGTATGACTCTGGGTACAATTACACATACAAATACAATTATAACACTAGACTAGAAAATGCAGCACAAACGCTGCCGGAAAGTGAGGGTCGGACACACCACACGAGGTACTAGCAGTGGGTCCACGACGATGCCGGACCCCCTAGTAGTATCTGTATCTGAAGCCCATTCCCAGCCTGGGAGTGCAGCTTTGCCCAGGGGGTCGTCTTTGAACATCAATGGTGAGATTTCCATCCTGTCCAAAACGCGCGCGGACTGTCGACATGTCGACATCGCCAGCTGTGAAACGAATTTGCCATTCATAGTGGCCTAGGCGTGGGTCAATGAATGGGACCATCATTCAAGTGAAACTCCCGACTCACAGTCACGCTCCATATGCCAGGCGTCCGCAACCACATCCAACCTATCTCCTTTCTTGGCCGCCACAGTAACCATCTCCGGTTGGATAACACGTGGGAGGGTGACAGACAGAGTGTGACTTGTTGCCGTGCTCTGCACAACCATGGGAGGGCAGGAGTCTGGTGGGGGGGAACGTCTCGAGCGATCCGTCGGCGATGGTGAGAGCAAGCTGGCAGCAGCAGAGGAAGAAACGTTGCCGTTTGTGGAGCTGATGCTACATGTCGAGGTGACGCTGCACGCAGAAGCAGTGCCACTAGCCGACGAGCTGGCAGAGGAAACGATCGATGGACAAGGCGACGCACAAGAGAAGCGGCTTTTATCCCATTTCGGTTCGTTTGACCTCATGCGCTGGTTTCTAGCTGAAGAGCGCGAAGAGCACCTGCTGAGAGAAGTGTTTGGCATATCAAGGGTGGACATTGCACCTTGACTGTCGCTGGTGGTTTCTTGAGTGGATGCGGTGGGGTCTGGAGTAGCCTCGGCTTTAAGTAGCATGTCGAGGCCGTTGTGAGAGAAGGATGACGTCGGAAAGGTAGCAGACATCGACAAAAGCGCTGAATTCAAGGTCTCGTTAAGTGGTCTGCGCCGGGATGAATTGCCACGGGGAGAATGCGGGGCTTCCGCATTGTAGGGTAGGAGAGATCCAACCTGGTAATTCAGGTAGTTTTGAACTGCGGAGCGAGGAGAAGAAAGGCTTATGCTACGGCCGCGTGGTTCTGACATGAAATTTGTCGAAACCAAACGCAGATACCGGGTAAATGAAATCAAAATTGTGGTCTTCAGTCCTTCCGAACTAATGGTCATGAGAGATATTGTGGCGACTCACTACCCGCGTTGTGATTGGCCGTTTGCCATGTCGAAGAAGCCTGGTGGAGCTCAGTGTTTGTAATGGGGGCAAACGTGTGCGCCTTGCGGGAGCCACGAGGCGTCTGTTTGCGCCGGAAAGGAGATGTGTGAGATGAATAGAAAGCAGCATCACTATGGTCGCCATCGGCTACCGAGTGGTTGCCCCGACGAAAGACGGGGGGAACATTCGTGTCTATGCGCAACAACTCCATTGCTCAGCTATGTCGAGACGTCGGGGAGTGGAGAAGCCTGAACGGTACTAGGAGCCTGTTATACAGTAAGGCTGACTAGTCACGTTTCGAATGCGACCCACCGGGGTGTGGGTTGTATCTGGAGTATCTGGATCTACCCCGTGCAACCCACGAAAGATGATTCCCTATCATTCAGCAGTGACGCAAGTCCCTGGTGCGATCGTTGGCATCAAGGAAGCTGTTGTATGTCATTTCTGTGAACAGTATCTGTTAGCCTTGACAAAGATTTGAGGTGGGCGCGCTCTCATGGATTACAGACAATTGACAGTCTTACACAACATCGGCTGCTGGTCCCTGGACAAGCTGTGACGCTCCATGCGAGTTTCAAATACCTGTCCGAGGGTTTTAGCGCACCCGCAAATCAAATCTGTCTCCGCTCCTTCCCATCCATGACAGGTCGACCATTTACGAGTGATCAATCGTTGGACGGCCATGCAAAGGCAGAACGCTGCTGAATTGAAAAAAATGGGTCGATCGACGGTGGGTCAATTCCTATGGATCGTATGGATTATGTGTGGGCGGTTTCAGGCTGACAATTGTAGCCCGAACCAATCGATCTTTATGCATAATCAACTGACCACTGAATGATCCACCGTCAAGTTCATCATGAGCGCACTGGTGGCACACATTTCCCATTGAGATTAGGCCACTCCCACTTAGCAGCTCCGCCGAACAGGTGAATATCACGTCAAACGTGCATCACTGCACGTCGCTCACTCTCTCAAGCGACGCACCGCGCGGCAGCCGATCAGGCCGGAAGCAGCGGCCACCAACAATTCGAGGATCATGCATCCCCAGGAGCACTACTTGCAGAGGGTCATCGTGCTGACGTCCATGGCATATCCGGATCACGATCGTCGTTATCCCGCTCCTCTCACGGTACGTCATGTTCTGCACTTGAATTGACTCACGAGTCATGTAAATAGTTCGGGAACTGAACGTTTATTTCAGCTCGACAAGTGGAACTGCTCACGGTGAGACGTTATCTGTCATTTGCCGAAGGAATCTTCCCAGGGGAAGCAGAAAACCGTTGGCCATGCTCCACTCAGTGACTTAAAACACAACGAGAGGTGCACACGCGCTGGACCTAGGGTAGTATCTCATAGAGGTGATTCGCCAGACCGGGTGAATCTCACTGACTGCGTATTCGTCATCGTACGGATCTCGCATTGCACATGCGTATCACCCGAGGACCCGTGGCGTATTCATTCTAGGAAGCACCAGCGGAGAATGGCCCGTCAACCGCTCGAGCGTATGATTTTCGTCATCGGGAACTTGGATCGTCGCTTTGCTTCAGTTCTCCGTGTTGGCTATTTTGGTACGTTCCCGTTCGATGATCAGTCTGAAACCTGAATGTTTCCGATTTCAACGTGTCGCTTTAAGAGCACAAGGTGAGTGGTGGTGTCTGGACCTACGTTCGTCGAGTAAAACCACCAAGTCAATCATAATATCGTACCTAAGTTCAACATCCGCGACAAGATGACCAACATGCCATAGCCGCTGTATACGTTCGCGTTGTTAGAGGGCGTGATCATATCACTGGACCCTGCATAATCGTGGTCAGTCCCTGCCTCACCTCAAGGTTGCACCGCCCATATCTGCACTGCTGTCCCACCTGTTCTCCCGTAACATTGTGATTTACAAGGGGCAATGGTACTGGGTCATACCAGGTAGTGGGCTGTTTGTTAAGCATTCTCCATGCATCAATGAGTAGTTACTGTCATAAATCTCAAAACAATAGTCTACTTTCCATCAAAGGTTTTGAGTTCTCGCATGGGTGAACCACGTATATGAACACTGGGCGAATATAGTGCCGCGCAGTTTCCATTCATGTTAGCTAACTGCTGAAGGTATCAATGGAATCATAGGAACACAAAAACGACTAGACAGAGTATAGTTGGTGAGCGGGTCGGGGCCGTGGGGGCTCCCCACTACAGGACACGTAGAGGAGGATAGGAGGCGCCCACACATCTACGAACTAGAATATTTAAGTGACACGTACGGCGAGATAATATATTAGAAAACCTGTACCGCGTCAAGTCAAATCAATAACCTCGCCAATAGGAGCCGATCTCTTCTCTTTTTTAATCTTTTTGGCGGGTTGAATCTCACTCTCGCGGCTTGGGTTCGATATCTTTGATAAGACTCTCATCCCTTTCTGTGTAGCACCATCGACAATCTTGACTACCCCGTTAGCAGATTTCAGCTTGACAGTATCATCTGCAGTTAAGTCAAGAACGTCTTCAGAAACAAGTGCCCTTTTCTTGGCTGGTGGTAGTTTGGGGATTATGCCATTAGCTTGCAAGAGATCTGCAGGCGATTCTGGGTGTAACTTCCTCTGGAAAGGATAAACACACGGACCAAAATCTCTATATCTAAAAATGAATGTAACAAGCGGAGTCTTGCCATCCAGATACTTCACATGGCAAGCATACATTGTAGCCGTTTTCATCTCTGGCCCGTATCTGAGGATTTTTTGTATTAGGAACCACAAACAGAACAGTAGAATTGACGCACGAGACACAGTGCGTGACAGCCTTCCTTGTGCGCTCATGAACCTTGTCATGACCTGGTACGCTTGAGGAAGACTGCCATACGCGTGATTCTAAAGCTTGAGCTTTGAATATGTCAATCCGTACCTCGCCTAGGTGTGTCGAAGCTTGGTTTAAGTAATCTTCTTCGTCTGCCGACACGTGAGCGCTAACGCAGGTGAGGTGCGACGCAGGGTGAAATACCAGTAAGCTCTAGCTTCGCGAACATAAAAGGATGCGAAGATGTCGCAGATTGTGTTTGACCCGTTTGAACGATCGTTCTTATGGCATTCGAAAATCCCCCATGCTGGTTGGCGGGCAGAGGATCATGCCATGGATGGACGACCCATCGAGTTGGAGAGACGAGCAGAGCGAGTGGTCCCTATTTTCTGCATTATCTTTAAATACTACAGAAAAATTCTAGAGGTTGCGGGGATAAAGGACGATACATAAGTTTTCTCTACCTTGTGAGCCTGTGTCGCAATCCAACAGGTGACCCGGCTTCGATGAAGATCCTCCTCGACACTGTACTGCTCGAGCTCGTTCCCGTCAACTTCAATCCATGCGGAGACACCGTTTAGCGACAGCATGGTCAACGTTCCTAAGCAATAGGAGGTGTTGGAAACTTGCAAAGCGTGTCACGTGGTAACACACCTTGGTCACAGAATGTTGATCACGGAATGAACGCTACCAGCAACTTTTTGAAGGCGTTCTCGACAGTCGCCTGTTCACACATGACTTCCACAGCCATATTGCAAGTTACGCCAGCGCGTTTCAAAGAACTTTCTGAATCTCTGTCTGAGGTACAAGAACGCGTGCGCCAGGCTTCGTCCCCCTCCTCGGATCCCACCCTCGTTGCTGTTTCCAAGTACAAGCCTGCTTCTGATATCCTTGCATGTTATGAACGTGGACAGCGCGATTTTGGTGAGAACTACGTGAATGAGCTAGAAGAAAAGGCTCAGCAGGTATAGTCGGTCCATCAGTAACATCGGGTTTATCTGATTTGTTTCTCTCTTAGCTTCCAGATGATATCCGGTGGCACTTTATCGGCACCTTGCAGTCTAACAAATCCAAAATATTAGCGAGTGCGTGCTATCATCTTGCGTCCACGTGCTGGTACCCGACCCTGCCTGGATACTAGCGATTCCAAATGTCTTTGCCATACAGACCGTCACATCTACAAAGGTTGCCAACGCTTTAAACAAACACCTGCCGCCGGAGAGGACCACACCACTCAATATTTTGCTCCAAGTCAATACTTCGGGGGAAGAGGCAAAGTCTGGACTGCCTGCACTTGCATCCGTCGAGTCTGCAGCGAATTCGAAGCTCTTACAGCTTGCGCAACATATCATTTCGAACTGCCCAAGGTTGCACCTACATGGTCTCATGACCATTGGGTCACTCACAGAGTCCCTTGCCTCAGATGAGCGGCCGAACGAGGACTTCGAGACTCTAAAGCGCACACGAGATCTCTTGGAAGAAACACTGCGACAAGATCTAGCACCGGGTGGTAAATGGGGTGTAGACGGAAAGCTTCTGTTGAGTATGGGTATGTCAAGCGATTTTGAAGCTGCATTGAAGAGTGGAAGTGACATTGTGAGGGTCGGAACTGGCATATTCGGAGCTCGACCGACAAAGGACCAGCGATAGTAGACGTGACGTGACATTACGTGACACTAATTTAACGCGACGCGTCTTCGTTGATCAGTGGGACTTGAATATTCAAATTCCGCACTACTCATTCAACTGTGCCGCTCATCGTTGCCGCCGACGCCGACACCGAGTCCGACAACCTGCTCATTTATTGCACACGGACCACCGATTGATGAAGATCGTACACGAGGATCAATGAATGGGATACGCACAGGAGGACTAGAAGAACCAATGGCACCAGTTGACCCCAAACAAGTCGCAAAACGGAAACTACCAGACGATTCGAATCCTTTATTGGCGGCAGCAACAAAGAGGATGAAGAAAGAGGTAAGCTTTCTTCAAAAATTTGCGATATATTCACCATCAAATGCATTTCAGGCAACCTCGGGCGCGTCCAAACGGAAACGTGGGCAAGTTTACTTGCCCGCCTCTTCAACTACTAACAGTTCGCGTCTAGATATCGGGGAAGAGCAGCCAGGGGGTCTTATCATCATTCGTGCACCTGTACAGTGCCCCACATTACCCTTACGTCCTCCCTCGTCGCAACCTGTGCCCACGACAATACCTTGCCCCCCAGTTTATCTCCCAACCTCACACTCACAACCGCTTCCCTCAACTTCCAAGCTCACTGCACCTGGGCCATCAAAACCTGCATCAAAGAGGTTCAAGGCGGATTCTTCTCGTGCCCCTACAAGTGCTAAATCACGCGATGTGCCTACTGCAACGCGTGAGGAACCAGAGTTGGACGAAGATGTACGTCAAATGGTATCCGAGACAGATCACCTACGCAGCCGATCACGCGCAAAGGAAGCAACCCATCCGTCTTTTCAACTCCCTCCCACAGCGACTACCCCTTCTAAGCTACATCCATCAGATACTCTGCAGCCACTCCCTGAAAGCGAAACTCCTCGGATCGAGCGCAATAGGTTGCTGCGTGAGGGTCCGTCCATACCTCGTACACCACAAACTCATACGCCCTCACACTCGCGACGAACTTCGATGAGCATGCGAGGTAAGCGTATAAGTACTAGCTTCGAGAACACTGGCGTTATATGTGCGTATCGAATACGTTTTGCTTACTCTGAGTCATACTTCTTTCCTCTGATGGGCTCTATATTTTGCTCTGCATAGCTCAACCCCATACATCTGTTAATGACTCGAGTTTTTACAAACACATTGACTGCGATCTCCCTGAGTCACAGCGTGCACGCCAGCTCCTTGTATGGTCAGCCGCGCGCGCTGTTTCACGAATATCAGAAACATCTTTCTCTGCACAACCTTCAAAACCGCCTTCTAAATCGTCCTCAAATCGTAGTAAGGACCTACCGCTGCTGGACGATCGGAAAAAACAAATACTCAAGACTGTACAAGAGGACTTCATCCGGATATTGGCGGAGAAGAAGATTGATACATCTGTATATAACCATGGAGAGGACGGGAGAATGATTAAGGGTATTTTGAAGCCCAATGAACAAAATGTCAAGAATCGTGCTCGAGAGGTAACGTTCCAACAACACATAAATCGGTGGGTTTCTTGTTGCATACAACTACTTACCCAACGCATATAAAAAATGTTCTAGGGCACAAGCCGAGTCGGAAGCTTGGTCACGGGTTGATCAGTTCTACCACCAGTATGAAACTAATTCCAAAGTTGATCTCGAGAGACGACGCCAGGCTCTCGAATCTCCTTTATTTGCCAAGGCGAAAGGAAAACAACGGGCCACTTCACAGGAGCCACCAGATGACTGGTCATGGCTCGTTTCCCATGAAGATGATCTTTCTGATAAGTTCAAGGATAAGCTCGATCTCAAACTGCTCAAGCAGGTCGTGTCGTCTGAGCCTCCTGGGATTGAGTTTCAGAGACCCTTGGATAAGGAAATAGGGGATCTTCAATTTAGAATGGATAAGCTCTACTCGTATGTTAACTCGGCGGTACAAGCGACTGACGTGGCTGAAGCGGAACTGGATTATCGCTTCTCCTTGCTCTGTCTTGCGTTGTCAGCACGATCACATTCCCTTCCACCACTTCCACGTTCATCATCGTCACTCTCTTCATGCCTTCCGCGCACACAACGAGGACTCAGCTACCCACCTGAGGAAAGTCCAAGAGATATTCTTCGTGCCTTGTCGCGGATAGACAAGGAACGGCCTCCGGGGAAGATCGGGGACGCTGCAAGAAAGGCAGTGAGAGAGGTGCAACGTGTACAGGTGGTTGGCTCTGGTGGTGCTGGGGAACGACGAATAACGGGACTGGCGCCGGGTGTTGGGACAACACCACGCAAAGTGCCCGGGACGCCACGTCGACGAGAATGATGAAGACGTCCTGCGTGATTTTTCTGTTCAGTGCACCGTGATCTGGTGCTTACTGCCTCGACTCTCGTAGGGTTCCGGTGTGCTGCGGCCACGATGTATTTTTGGTGCCAGTTTTGTTTGTCGACCTATCTTATTCTTCTTATTTCTGTTGCTTTGTCTCGAATCGCAATGCTATGGATGTTGTGCTCGGAGGCCACTGTACTCTGCCTCATGACTGATGTCCGAAGTCTTACCGAGATTGTGATGTGCTTCAACAACCATGCCGCTACCTGTCGTCCATCTTCGAGGCAGTACGCTATAGGAGCCCTTTTGCCACTGATCTATGATTGAGCAAAGTGCTTCGCTGAGAGCGGCAATTCAAGGTGGCAGGCTCACACCAGGTGAGTTATTCCGTCATGGAAAGGGGTCCACAACCCTGTAACAGAAAACACCAAAGTCCCATGCTGCGTCCCTGTCTACACCACCGTCAGCCCGCAATTAGCGTCATAATATGACATTGGCATGGCAGTTAGTGACCTACACGCTACGTCATATTCGTTGGGTGCTCATGAACAACGCGCTGAATGCGTTCCTGGTAAAATTATCCCTCTTCTGGTCATTGAAGGGGGTCACAATGGTAACCGAACGAATATCTAATGATAATGATTTTCAACAGATCTGAGGTACAATCTTAATATCAATAGCATCAGTTAGAGGATATTGAGATAGATACAACCATCTAGATGGCAGCTTGGACCGCGTTGAGTCCATCCATTGTATTCCTCAATATCTCCGTCTATCTGTTCATCCGCAGGTGAAGATCAAGTTGAGTTCCTATGTGCAACTTCACACGGTCAAGCCACGGGGCGTGAAAGTGTGCCATGCATCTTCACGGAGGGGAGTGATCGGACATAAAGAGACCGACCAAAAAAAAAACGGACTACAAGGTAACATGTGAACAGAGGTCCAGCCTTGAAATGGTCATCGCCGGATCCTTCGTCAATATGTTTTTCTCCGTCCACCGTGACGAGAGATTCCATGCATGCCCCAAGTCTCTGTGCGTGTCACTCGAGGCTCAATACGACTCAGTCAGTTTGAAGTGCATCTTATTACCGGTTCCAGGAATTCGCCACATCATGACAGTAATTTATGGAGCACTCGGAACGTCACCTGCGTTCTTGCGACATCGAACAAGAGCATGTTGGCAGTGGTGAAGCATGCCTGTCAGGGCCCACCGGGCATCCTGTACCAGGCGCTGTGGCAAGCGAGCGACCGTGGAGGTCAGTGTTCCACAGCCCTCTTAAATACCTGTGTACCAGAACGCTGCATCTAGATAAAGGACATGCTGCACAGGGCATGCGTTTCATTATATTTGCTTCTGCCCAGACAGCCCCCGGTACTGAGGGCCAAGGAATTTGAAGGCGATGCCAGAAAGTGGTGAGTGATGTTCATTGCATTGAAAGGAACGCTTCGATCTCCCACTTGTCTTCCGCGCAGAAACCGCAGTCAGCGTGGGGACTCTCGGCGTGCATTATGGTACTGCAGTCGATGGTGAGCGCGAAACAATATGTAGCTCTCTATATTTCTCCCAACCAAGAAAACCGACATTTATTGGGATCTTTCTTTGGAGTAACATCTAGTATTGTCCACGGTTCATAGACAGGCGCCCGTAATCTCCTTCATGGACTAGGGTGTCAATACTGCGCCGTGAGTGATGAAGGCTCTCGAGGCTGTCCCAGTTCAATTGTCGATGATGAAGATACAACCGAACCGCACTAATTCTGCATCAAGAAGTCAACCAAACATGATGAGTGTGACGGGACTCCACCTGACTGCATGAAGGATGGGCAATTAATGGAAACGGTGCAAGGCAGGTCTCAAGTATATGTGAGATTCTCGAGCAGATCGCCGTTGCTCCGGAAAGGTAACGGCCAGTCATCATACTATTTTGACCAAAGGTATGTGTTTGCAATTCTCAAGTTAGTAATTTTTGGTTGCTATAAACCAGATAGTTGTCCATTATCTGAAATGAAGACGACTTGTCCAAGACGGGGACCATCAAATGAAGGTCCCCGCAGGCGTCGTATCTCCACCCAGGACCCTCGTTCTTTCGTAGGCATTAATCGCCATTTATTTTTACTATACCACCGTGTCTGTCTATGAAAGTAGACACACGGTATGTTTGAAGTTCATTCAGAACACCCATAATTACCCCTCTTCTTCTCAGTGACATTCTGATAAGATCCGTTCTGGACGTTAAGTTATCATTTTCAGGATTCATGCCTACCTAGCTTCACTGAAGTATAACACTAGATGCAGGTCATTCTGTATTTCGAAGGTCTCGAAGGTGGCCAAGGCAAGACGTTTCCAGGCTCCTATTGACCCCCTTCGCGAGTCCTTGGTGACGGACGGGAATGAACATATCGCAAGCTGAACTACCGTTGGATGAAGACTTTGAAAACCAGAGCTTTCTTTGAAGAGTCGCCCACGACAAAGCAGAAGTCGTCCCCTCCCTCGCGTTCGAGGAACCATTTGTCACCAAACACTTGTTGGGAACTCCCACGGCGAGTGCTCTTGTGATCATGCCATCAAGAGCGTCGATGCCGTTCTCCACTTCGCCACCATTATGAGGGGAATGACCCAATGGTAAGAAGGCAACGATCCCGGAAATCCGGATTCTATCGAATGAATGCGTGCGGGTCTTCACCTGCGCTCCCTAGCTCGTATCTACTTGGCACATAAGCAAGAAGGCCTTCCCGTTCAACATAGCATAGATAACATTCACATTCAAATCGCACGTCCCCACAACGTATTTGGTTTACGCCATCCATAGAACAATGGACGTGAGAAAGCACTAGGGCACTCTTGTCGATGGCACTGGCGAGGTCCGAAGGAGCTCCAGATCTGGGGTGACGATAGAAAGCGACGTAGTTCTCTGTTTATTAGCGTACATGTAGACGCCATCTTGATACTCCTTGCGTCCAGTGATGAGAAGCTTGTCAGCCTAGGTTGTATGGCGCCGTCTAGAAGAGAGCCGTCATGTGCCAAGTTCAGATATCGTATTCAAACTAAATAACGATTTCAAAATGGTTGCGACCACCTAATAGAGGTCGTCTCTTGCTGGAGTTAGTAAACAAACACGGGTGAAATGCATCCGAAAAAAATAACGGACGTAACTCAGACTGCTTTTCCGAATTCCATCTGATGAATTCCTCAGAGTCAGATAGCTTCGAGATTCCTCATATTATGCAATGAGTAATTGACAAAAGTAAAATTACTCACCAATATATTCGTCGATCCCGTCTATCAGTTCTCCGCAAACCGACACTATTCAACATTTCAAGGCCCATGAATGCACATCAACTTACGGTATAATCCCATACGGAAGGGAAAGCATAGATGGTGGGTTTCAAAATTATGATCCAGGCCAAGCGGAGACACCAAATGACAAGTACACAGTACTGTCAATTCATGATGCATGATGGACGATGCGATTCTCACGTGACCACATCATCCTGCGCGGGGGTTCGTTGCGCACCTCACACTAGTACCGTCGCCAAAGACTTTCCAGCAACGCAGGAGTCATTATCACAAATGATTTGTGCTCGCTGCGTGTTTCGATGCTTTAAATGGATGGAACGCGCAGGGGACCGACTCACTGGCGCTGCTGGTCCTTTCTTCGTGGGGCTCGCTGTCATTCTCATCTCTTTAGGAACCCTAAGTTTCTGTGGGCGCTCTCTCTCTCTTCAAAAACTTCGCGTGCTCAGCATCGTTCATTTAGTCATCGTTGTGCAGCCCGGCTTGCCACTTCCTTGGTTGTCGGCCCCGTCTTGCTTGCTCATTGCGATCAATCTTTTCATGCACTATTACTATGCCTGTACGGTTCCGCCCGGGTTCATTGATGATCCTCCTCGGAATACTGGGAGCGGCTTTTTCTGGGCGTCACCGTCCAGTCAAAGACGGTCTTCAATGCCCGGAATGCGTTGGTCATCTCCGGAGCCAGAACTCGTAAGCGCAAGTGTTTCCCGGTGCAAACGATGTAGGATTATGCGACCAGAGGTGAGTTACACTGCCAGTATTCGAATGTATGCATACAGCGTGCTAAATATGACGTACCGAGAGGGCACATCATTGCCATATTTGTAACAAATGCGTTCTAAAATATGACCACCACTGTCCTGTCAGTACTTCCTTCCTTGCTTGCTTTATTGCAATGGTAACCCCTTTCCTTATCTAGTGTAAGTATCCCTGTTGCATAGTCACGCACACCAGATTAAGTGCAAATAGGGATAAACCAATGTGTGGGTTTGCACAACGAACGACACTTTATCCTCTTCATGTACGGTCTGATTGATCGTTTATATGGCCGTTTGACGAATATTTTTGCAGGGTGTATCTCGTTATTGGGTGTTTTTTCTTTTCCTTCCTCGGGTACCCTCACGTAATCGATGCACTCGGACTGCGATATGTGGTACATTTCTCCCCTTTATTCTCTGAGTGTTGCTGATACTCGTCACTTAGCCATGGGTTCATTCTGTGCCTCAGCTCTGTTTCGTCATATCCTACATACTTTCTACTGTGATCTGTATTGCAGTTCTAATCATACTGCTTTGGCACCTAAAGGGAGTTGCACGCGGCGAAACATCCGTGGAAGCACAAGATCATCAGGTATATCGGAAGGTTGCAAAAGAAAGAGGAGAGGTGCGTGGGTTCGTCTGGTTTCTAATGATAGATATGCATCTCATCAACATTGATCGTACTCCAGACGTTTGTTAATTCTTATGACTTGGGGTACGTGATCAGCTATTGTCGAGTCCATGGCTAAGTGTCAACAGAGCGCGCAAGAATCTAGCACTATTCTTTAATATAGGGCAAAATGGATAGTGCGTCTCGTCCTTGGTTGATCCTTGTTCGATAATCAGAGTGTGACTCCGAAGCCCGTTATACACGCTTTTCCTTCCGTTTAGAATTATGCCGTACACGGATGGGCATTCATGGGCAAGACGTCAAGGTCTTGAGCGACACTTGGGCTTGCGGGAAGGGGAAGAACTAACAGATGAGGATGACGAAGAGACTTGATCCCACATAAGGTGGGTAAAATTTCCCTTTCCCGGCCACCAGTAGGACACGATGAGGAATGCCGGGGCCATATGACTCTTTGGAAATACCCGATCATCAGAGGGGATTTCGGAAAGTAGTTTGAGTAACACGTCCGGTTTTGTTGACGCATTTGATACGCGTTCGTTCTGACTTGAGCATGAGCCTATACCCGATGACAGATCTGGTTACTGACCCGAGTCCATACCAGGGATCATCTTTGCATACACTCGTCAGAGGGTCTGGAATATACATGCATGATCTGCCCAGATATCTCTAGTGCATGTTTCTACTCGTCCAGCTAAACACGCTAACAGTATGAAGTTTGACGGGAGAGTTGGAGCTATGCGAGTGATTGACTCGGACTCGTGGGTGACGTCAGGACCACGGTACGGCGGTTGCCCTGCGCGACACAAGGGGCAGTGAGCGACGCCGCACTGGACCGTCTGCGCTGCCGTTCTGCGGAACGGATCTTGTATTGGTATATGCTGTGATGTTGGAGGCGAGCGGTATGAAGCCGAGTACGGAGGTCGATATAAAGAGATGGGCAGATTATCGCTTGCACTGAACGTCCATCGTCTTCATTGCTCGGTCGTCCTGATAGGCGTTTCCTGAATTGTCTGCGTACAAAATACAGTCCACGCCTAGCGACCAGTTTCAGTGCGCACGTTTCACCCTCGGCGCTCCTTGATTGTGTTTGCCGTCTCGACGATTTCCACGATTTCTTTTGACCACGTGTAATTCAGCCGGAAATAAAAGGCTAATTTGTTCGCTACCCCTTGGTCCAAGACATTAGCACCCGTTCGTTCGCTTCTCTGCCCACCATGCCTCCCACTCTCAACCACCCACCCGGCCTCAACTTCATAGAGGACGCCGAACATCGTGCCGTCCATGCCGAGGCTGCTACGTACTATGGTGGTACCGAATCGTTCTCCCGCTCACGAACCTATAGTCATGTGCGTCTCCATCCATCCTCTCTTTATTCATCTGACGTGTTCTCTTAGTCCCAGGTCCATGGTTACAACCCGAAACGAGCGCCCGCCTTCGAAGAGGACACGCACACGCGCGCCCGTAGAATGTCTCATGACGAGAAGAGCGTCACCGGGCCCCGCCGTTTCCTGATCGACGTCGAAGAGACCATCCGGGTCGTCCTCGAACAGGAAGACACCGACGGCGATTTCCAGATCAGCATCACAGACGCTGGCCCAAAGATGATGGCGCTCGGAACCGCCACCAGCAACGGTTTCAAGACATTTGACATCCGGGTATGGTTTTCTACTGTAATGACAATGTGTCTGATATGTTGATATGTATATCTCAGGGAACCTATATGTTGTCTAACCTACTTCAAGAGCTTGCACTGGCACGAGACCATGGACGAAAACGTATCGTCCTTGACGAGGCTCGCTTGACGGAAAATCCAGTCGATCGACTGTCACGCATGATAAAAAACTCGTTCTGGCATTCACTCACTCGTCGCATTGACGGGGAGGGCCTCGAGATCATCACTGCAGATCCAAAGAACCGTACCGGTCGTGTGCAACCCCGAATCTATGTCCCACACGGTGAGCCAGCGATGGCGGAGTATTACCGAAGAGTGGCACGTGAGAAGCCTCACATGAACCTCGATGTCGTGGTTCTTCCCCCAAAACCTGATGACCCTTACTTTGTCAAGAGTCTCAATTCTAAGCCGGGCCTCCTCGCTTTGGCGATGAATGAAGTCGATGACGGTAAGGGTGGTCGTACCCTAAAAGGAATCCCATTTATTGTGCCAGGTGCTCGCTTCAACGAGGTCTGTCTAGTTCGGGTTACACTTTTTCTTTTTCTAATTTATTTCTTGTTACTCCAGCTCTACAACTGGGATTCCTACTTCATTACGCTTGGACTCCTTGTCGATGGCCAGGTCACAATGGCAAAGGGTATGGTAGACCACTTTATCTTTGAGATCAAGCATTACGGAAAGATTTTGAACGGATCTCGGAGTTACTACCTGTGCCGGACACAGCCTCCCTTCCTGACCGATATGGCGCTACAAATCTATAACCAGTTGGATCGTTCTGATATGAAGTCCAATCGTCAGTGGCTCAAACGCGCCATACAAGCAGCAATCAAGGAGTATCACACTATCTGGGTTGCTGAACCGAGGATAGACCCGAAGTCGGGTCTTTCCCGTTACCGCCCCGACGGTGTTGGGATTCCACCTGAGACCGAGGCTACACACTTTACCCACATCCTCGAGCCATTTGCTGCAAAGCATGGCATTTCGGTCCTGGAGTTCAGTGAAAAGTACAATGACGGTATCCTCAAGGAACCTGAGCTCGACGAATACTTCCTGCACGACCGCGCAGTTCGGGAGTCTGGACATGATACGACATACCGGTTCGAGAAGCGTTGTGCCAATCTCGGCACTATCGATCTTCAAGCACTCCTGTACAAATACGAAGTCGATATTGGAACTGCAATTCGAGAGGTGTTCGACGATGAGCTGGACATAGAGGAGGACTTTCCCCTGGCACCATTCCCTCCATCGGTTGAAGCATACGCTAACCCCCACCGCGAGCGCTCGATGTCAAGGCCTCAAAACAGTGAAGAATGGTTCGAGAGAGCTGACTTTAGGAGAGAAATGATTGACAAGTATCTTTGGAACGAGAGAAAAAACCTCTATTTCGACTACGATACTGTTCAGGAGAAACAGAGCTTGTATGAAAGTGTCACAAGCTTTTGGGCGCTTTGGGCAGGTTGCGCAAGTGAGGAACAGTGCTGGAAGCTGGTGTACGTTTTCGAGATGACTCATTATTATTGCATACTGACTTTGACTTAGCTCGCAATCACTAAAGAAATTTGAGGTTCTCGGTGGGCTTG
>JBBPJS010000507.1:0-16003 GCA_038088835.1 Singerocomus rubriflavus | reverse complement strand
CAACATGAGGTTGCCTGCAGGCATGACATCATTGATGACATCATAGGTCTAGACCAATCATGTGATTGATCATGTGACAAGTCACGTGACCTAGTCATGTGATGCTAGAAGATAAGATAAGATAAAAGAAAAGAAATAAATCGTACAAGTCCAGCAACGAATTCATAACATGTGGTCACGTGATCAGGGATGAGTCATGAATGTACTCATGCATGCAAGCAAGCAGTCATTGTACCATGGGATCGTGCAAGTTCGTACACAAATTCGTAACACATCTTTCCTTATCATCTCAAAGTCATTGACTGACTTCACTCTGACTCACTCCAACTTTAACCTCCAAACCTTCCCTGAGTCTGAAAGTCAAGTTATTGACTAACTTTCTTTTGACTCACTCTATTCTCCATCCTTCAGCCCCCAACTCCCCTCCTATCCACCTTCCTCCAATGCTTCACCTATCTGCCCTATAAGTCATAAACCAACTTCCTTCCCCTACACCTACCCTTTCTGACCTCTGACCTCTGGTCCTCCATAAATCAGGACAACCAGATCCTTTGCAAGGGCACACCACATATGGTGAAGCCAAGTCCCATCCAAATCCCCTAACTTCAGACCCTTGGAGTTCCCCCTCAGAGCAATGTCTGACCTAGTGTTTAACAGGTTGCTCTGATGCAAGAGGGTGTCAGAAGTGGAGAGTTGTGAACCCAGGGTATGGATGAGCCAAATATTGAAGTTGGTGAGATCTAGAAGCCAGTGGGCCTGCCACCTATTGAGTTTTTGGGCCTCTTTAAAGTATGTAAGATTTTTGTGGTCAGTGAGCATGGTGATGGGGTGACCAGTTCCCTGTAGATAGTGTCTCCATGCTTTGAGGGCTCAGATGATTGCAAGGAGTTCTTTATTGCAGACATCATAGTTTCATTCTGCTGGAGAAAATGATTACAAAAGGTAAGAGCATGGGTGGAGCTGTCTGTTGACATCCTCTTGTATGAGGACTTCTCCAGAGGCTGCTAACAAAGTGTCTGTGGTGACAATGAATGGTTGGGATACATCAGGGAATAGTAGGACCAGTTTTGATAGAGAGTCATTTCATTTCCTGGAATGTGCTTTCACAAAGGTTACAAGGTTGAGCCTTTTTGGTGAGTTTGATAAGGGGTTGTACTAAGGTAGAGTAGTTCAGGATAAATTTCCTATAGAAGTTAGTGAATCCCAAAAAAAAGCAAACTTCTTTGACCAAGGATGGGGTGGGCCACCTTGCAATACCATTGAGTTTTACTAGATCCATGGTGATGTTTCCCAGTCACACTACCATTCCTAGATAGTTGACTTCTGTTTTGTTGAAGTTGCACTTCTCTAGTTTGAGATGGAGGTCTAGTTGTTGCATTCACTTGAGAATCTTCTTTGTCCTTGCATTGTGGATTTCCTGGTCAGGTGAAAAGATCAGTAGGTCATCCATATAAATTACCAGCCATTCTTCAGCTATTAGGTCTGTGAAGGAGTCATTCATGAATCTTTGGAATGTGGCTGGGGAGTTTGATAATCTAAAGAACATAACTGTTGGTTCATATAAGCCCTTATGAGTTAGGAAGGCTGCCTTTCATTGGTGTTCCTCCTTGATTCAGACATTGTTATATCCCCAACATATGTCAAACTTGGTGAACACCTTGGCATTCTTGAGTTTGTCCATAAGATCTGAGATTAGAGAGAGGGGGTAGGCATTGTGGATGGTGTGCTCATTTACATATCAGTAGTCTTGACATGGTCATAGTTTCCCATCTTTTTTTTTGACAAAAAAGAAGGGAGATGCCTAAGGGGATTTTGAAGGCCATATCTTGCCAGATTTGAGATTTTTTTTCCAGGAACCCCTCCATAGCTTTCTTTTCTTCAGGGTTGAGTGGGTACAGCTTTCCAATATGAGGTTTAAAGGTTTCTTTCAGATTAATTTCATGATCATAGTCACAGATGGGAGGGAGGTGATTGATAGTAGATTCCAAGAATACTTCTGCATAATCTTTATATGCTTTTGGGAGGGATACCTTGGGCTTTTGTTTTAATGCATCTATGGCTAGTTGAGTTGACATGGTAGCCTGTACTATGGTAAACCATTGGCCAATCTTAATAATTTGTTCAATCAACTTGATCTTTGTTTTTATGGTATGTTTGACCTGGTCTTCCAGGGAATGACATTTGAGGTAGTTAAAGAAGTGGGGGGTTTCTACTTTGATCATGTTGATGTGTCAGGGAGTTGGGTTTGGGGCAGCAGTGTTGTTTTTGTAGTATTTATTGAACTGGTTGGTTTTTAGAGGAATCTTGACAATTTTCCTTTTCCAGTCTATTCTTGGATTTACATTTCAGAGCCATGAAGCTCCTAAGATCACATTATTGGTTCCACAATGTATCACAATGAATTGGACCTTTCTCAACATTCCTTTGATGTCTATATATAGGTTTGCTTCATATTTGGCAGGTCCTTGCTTGTTGGCAGAGGAGTTGATGTTGCTTATTTGGATTGGTTTATCAAGCCGAGTAAGGGGGAGTTGATTATATTTGGCAAAATGTCAGTTGAGACAATTGATTTCAGCTTCACTGTTGATAAAAGCCTTTAAGTGGACACTTTGGGATGATGACATGAGAAGCTTGATGTAAATGAAAAGAGAACTTTTATTGATCTTTCATGCTACTTTAGTGTACATCCTTGAGGGAGGAACTTGTGTTGTAGGTGCTCCCCACTTTAAAAACCCTTTACAGCTTTTACTGCAGCTGTCCCCTCATCTTCATCTTCACTGTCACTTATCTCCTTCATTTTGGGTGTTCTAAAGGAGACTATATGAGTCTTCTTCATTCATGGAGGGGAGGAAGCTTCCCTAAACTTTGGGCAGAGGGTGCTTGTGTGACTGGGTTGTTGGCAATGGAAGCAGAGTTTGAGGTCTATACACCTCTTTTTTTTTTTTGTGGTTAATTTTCCTATCTTTACCATATCGATGTCCATTGCATTGGGGTCATGGGTAGGAGTCTGGGTGGGGTGGAAGACATGCAATTGCCTAGGGTTGGTTGATTGTTGAGCAATGTGATTGGCTCACTCATTTTGTGAGATAAAGGCCACTGCTCAGTTCTTCCATTCTTCAATGTCTGTGGGTACCTTCTCCATTCTGTAGATTCTCCTCATTATTGGAATTGGAATTGCTGCAGAGTAGTAGCTTATTAAGACATGGTTTTCTGTGATCTCTGCTTCGGACTTCTTGGTGGCAAAGAGAGCATTGTTGTTATGAAATATTGTACAAACTCTACACTATGACTGCATGCTTGCACACATGAGTGCTATGACTTCTCTCTCCCTGATCACATGACCTCTCCATCCCTTCACACATTCATGCATTCACTCTGTCACATCTTCACATCATCACCTTCTTTTCCTTCACATCATCATGACCTCACTGATCAATCTTCCATTCCTGATCACCTCCCCTTCTTCATCTCTGCTCTTACCCTCCAATCAGTATGATTATTCTCATGAACCCTGCAAGATCCTAGATGGATCTCTACCATAATCCCTTCCCTGATCTTTCACATCTTGATGATCAATCTTCCCTTTAGATTAAACCCTGCAGTCTCATCTCTGCTTCTTCCATTCTATTAGATGAGCTGCCTAATCTTTTACTCATGGACTATACCCTTTACCCTAGCTACCAATAGCATTAATCCCATATATCCTAGACCCCTAGTTACAGCTTGGTCTGTGCACATCATGTACTCATATATAAGAGGTTATGACAAGAGGCTGCTCCCCCAGCCTAATCCACTTGTTTGTATCTCTCCTACCCTGCCTACCAAGGTGGCCTAGTGATGTCACAAGTAAAGGACAGTTATTTGCCTACCTGCTCTTCATTGAGTACCTAGGAGTGAGATGTCTGGAGATAAAGCCACACTTCTTCCCTTCTCTCTTATTAAACCATCATATTGTCCCTAACAGTACTAAACTGCCAACATTATGGCCAGTCAGCAAGCTTGTTCAAGCACTAGTATAGAACCCAGTATCTAAAAGAACAGAAGATATTCTTTGTATCAAGAACTGAACATCGAAACCATGAAAGATCACATGACATAGTCTCCATCATACCAACTACTGATGTTATACCTGTGACCTAGAAAAGCTTTCACTACTGATAGGTCTTATCATATTATAGGAACAGTAACAATAACTTAAGCCACTAGTGACATTGTCATTCTAGCTGGAACATCCTGTGGGTTACAGAACATACTCAGGATCTATGGTGACACCACCCTCATTCTCAAGGATAGTAACCTAGAAACAGCTACATGATTACCCAAGGACCAGAACCCTTGACCCAATGTCTGACAACGATTATGCTAGTACCATTAGGGTTCTAGTATTAGGAGGAAGACAGAACCTAGTTGCAAGAGTACTATGGTTATCAAGGACTTGCAAGAGTAGTCCTGGAGTTCATGAATAGGAAGTCCCTTTGATGTGCAGCCCTTTCATCTTATCTGAATCCCTTTGCTGTTCTAGCACTGTCTTTTATATCTGACATCTTGGTTTAAGCCCCATAACATTCATCTGGTCATTTGCTGGGTTGGTTGGGTTGTTTGGCAGAGTAGTGTAACTCTTTAGGTTCTGCAACAATTGTACTCTTGGATTGAAGGTTCATATTCCTTCTTGTTGTTGTTGTAGATTATGCAGGTGGTGGCTAGCCAAGAAATAGCATCAGCTACAACTTGCTGGTTCTGATAGGCTTCCCTAAATGCTTTTAGGAAGTTGGTGTAGGTATCCATATTGATGGTACCAGTGGTGGCATTGAATACCTTGATTTGGAAGTTTTCTGCTCATGTTGTGGCAGACTCTTTGGTCATATATGAGAGGGCAAAGGCAATTTTCTTCATGGAGGTGTTGTAAACTTCTTCATTAACTATCAGATAGAACATGATAGTGTTAAGCCAGGGGATGGCCTTCTTGTAGTCTCCATCAAAGTGCTTGGATGTGCCAAGCCTGAGCTCAACAGGCTTTGTGGTGGACATTTTTGATGTGACAGAAGAGGTGGTAATGGGGGAGAATGGAAGATTTTAAGATAACATAGGGGGTAATGGCAAAGTGGGGCTTCATGAAATAGAAGCTTGAGCACTGAGGGCATGACTTAGCTGAGTTGCTAGTTGGTCTGCTGCAGAGTTCAATAGGGTGATGTTCTGATCAGATTTGATGTCTAGGAATGGGGATTGTTTTTCTTCAGAAGACTGCTATTAGGCAAGGGTATGAGTGGTGTGAGGTGATCACCAAGGATTTACTGTGGGGTGCTGTGGGTTGGACATGGTGGTGAATAAGGCATGCTAGCTGATACTAGATGCAGTGGAAATAGCTTTCATCTTTTGTTACATGTTGCCTTGGGCAAGATAGCACATAGCCCTTGAGGGAACTAAGGCAAAAGTTCATAGGTTAGGGATTGTGAGTAGACAGATATGGCACATAGCAATCCTTTACTGGGGGTGACAAGTTGCCTTAGTTATTGCTGAGGCATTTGAGGGACAAAGGGGCAAAGAAATGAAGCAACTGAATTGCTTGAGTGCAATGTACATGGAAGTACAAGGAAGACAAAAGCTAAGATATCATAAAGTGTTACAAATTTGTGTACAAACTCTGCACTATAACTGCATGCTTGCACACATAAGTGCCATGATTACTCAGTCCCTAATCACATGACCTCTCTGTCCCTTCACATTAATCATACCCTGACCCTTCACACTGATCACATTCTCTTCACCTCTTCACACCTTTCACAAATTACCCCAATCATGTTGCAGAACCAAAGAGTTATGCTACACTGCCAACCAAACCAATCAACCCAGCAGATGACCAGTTGTAACAGTGAATCCTTGAGATAATGTCTGGAAGTAATAAGTGCTGGACAGCAGGAAAAGGGGATTTGAAATGAGGGAAGGACTAAGATAGGACTATCTTCTAGATGTGAACTCCAGGACTACTTTTGCAAGTCCTTGACAAATGTGGTACTTTTGCAACCAGTTCCTGTCTTCCTTCTAACACTACAACCTATCATATGTAGTGTAATCATGTATGAGCCTTGGGGCAAGGGTTCTGGCTCTTGGGTAATTGCATAGCTGTTAACCAGGTTGCTATCCTTGAGAATGAAGTTGGTGTCACCATAGATCCATGGTATATTCAATAACCCAACAGATGTTCCAACTAGGACTGTTGTGTCACTAGTGGCTTAACTTAACATATCTGTGAACAAATATGATAAGACCACCTTGGCAATGATAGCCTCTCAGGGTCACAGGTATAACATCAGTACTTGATATGATAGAGGAGTATGTCATGTGATCTTTAATAGTTTCTGGTATGAGGTTCTTCCAATGAATGTCTTTTGTTCTTCTCAGTATTGGGTTCTGTATGTTGATGGGGAATGAGCTTGCTGACTTGGCCAGATGTTGGTGGTATGGTGTTGTTAGGAACAATATGAAGATATGATGAAGGGGAGGGGAGAATAGTGGCTTTATCTCCAATGCCTCACTCCTAGGGACTCAGTGAAGAGCTGGTAGGCAAATAGCACTCTTTACTTGTACTCATCACTAGGCCACCTTGTTAGGGCAGAGTAGGAGAGGAGGTAACAAGTGAATTAGGCTGGGGGAACAGCCCTTGTCATAACCCCTCTACTTATACATTACAAAAAAGAGCATGAACCATGCTGTACTCTAGGGTCTAGGGTATACAAGATTATTGCTATTGGCTAGTAGGGTAAAGGATAAGGTCCTTGAGGTAAAGATTAGGCATCTCATATAATGGAATGAAAGAGCAGAGATGAAGATGCAGGGAGTAGGGTAGAGGGGATGATTGATCACAAGATATGATAATCAAGGAAAGGGATCATGGCAGAGATTCATCTAGGATTTTGCAGGGTTCATGATCAAGATGTTATCTCAATAGAGGATTGTACCAATTGGAGGGTAAAGATGGAGATAAAGAAAGGGAGGTGATTTAGATAAGAGATTGATCAGTGAAGTTGTGACAATGTGAGGGAAGAGAGAGTGATGATGTGAAGATGTGACAGGGTGAATGCATGAATGTGTGAAGGGACGAAGAGGTCATGTGATCAGGGAAAAGGGTTGTTATGAGCACTCATGTGTGCAAGCATGCAGTCATAGTGCAGAGTATTATACAAAGTTTATAACAAATCATCTTCCATTCCCAATCACTTCATCTTTCTCATTTTCATTGTTCCCTCCAATCAGTACAATCTCCTATTGAGATATCATCTCAATCCCTGCAAGATCCTAGATGGATTTTTGCCATAATCACCCTTCCTGATCTTTCACATCTTATGATCAATCTTCCCTTTACATTAATCCCTGCAGTCTTATCTCTGCTTCTTCCATTCTAATAGATGAGCTGCCTAACCTTTGCATCATGGACATTACCCTTTACTCTAGTAGCCAATAGCACTAATAGCATATATCCTAGATCTGAGACACAGCTTGGTTTGTGCTTGTTCCTATAACATATATAAGGGGTTATAAGTACAGACTGTTTCTCCAGCCTAATCCACTTGTTACCTCTCCTACCCTGCCCTTAGTGGTGGCATAATGAAGTTAAGACTAAGTAAAGGACAGCTATTCACCTACTGGCTCTTTATTAAGTTTCTAGGAGTGAGGCACATCTGAAGATAAAGCTAACCCTCCTCCCTCTCCTCATTGTTCCATTATATCATCCTTGCACCACTGAACCACCAACATTAGGCCAGTGAGCCAACTTGTATCTTGTCCAGTTCAGCACCCAGTACCAGAAGTACAGAACTCATTCATTGTATCAAAAACTGAATCAAGAAACTATTAAAGATCATGTGATGTAGTCTCTCATCATTTAGACTACTGATGTTATACCTATGACCTCAAGAGGCTATCATTGCCATGCAGGTCTTATCTTATTAGATCACAAATATGATAACTTAAGCCACTAGTAACATCACAGTCCTAGTTGGAACATCCATTGGGTTACCAAATATACCATGGATCTATGGTGGCACCATCTTCACTTTTAAGGATGACAACCTGGAGAATAGTCATGCAATTACCCAAGGCTCAGAACCCTTACCCCAAGAGCTGAATATGATTATGCTAGCATTGTCAGGATCCTAGTATTAGAAGGAAGTTAGAATACTATTGCAAGAGTATAGTATTAGAAAGGACTTGCAAAAGTAGTCCTGATGTTCACATATAGAAGTTCCCCCAACACACAGTTCTCCCCTTATCCTGAATTCCCTTTGCTGTCCTGGCACTGTCCCTCATTACTAATATCATGGTTCAAGCCCCATATCATTCATCCTGGTTGTCTGCTGAGTTGTTGGGTTGTTTGGCAGAGTAGTGTAACTCTTTGGTTCCACAACATAGGGTATGACTAGGTATTTATGGTCTCATAGAGCATGCACAGACCAAGGTTAGGGCCAGTGTGGGAGGGCCCCAACTATAGGGTAACCTATGGCATAAAGTGAGCAAAAAAAGGGGAATGCTGATAAAGGAGATCCAACTGTGTATGGATGCAAAGAGCAGAAAGAGAAGCACAGTCAATTGAATGAGTGAGAACATATGAGTCAGCATCCAAAATGCGAACAAGAGATAAAGAAATGTGAAGTGGCATCTATGCCAAGTGGACTAGACATAGTGCAGGTAGTAGTACAAGTATAAGAAGAGGAAAAATGTAACACATTTCCTTTGCACTTTTTTTTTCTTTTCTTTATCTTATCTTTTATCTTTCCATCTTATCTTCTCACATATATCCCTGTCACCAAACTGGCATCAATCTGGACTGTTCTCACAATTGCAGCATGTCTTAATCTCAAATTACACCAAATTGACATCAAAAGAGCATATCTAAATGGAAAGCTGCAAGATAACAAGCAGATCTATATGTGGCAGCCACTCAGATTTGCCAATCCAAAACACCTGCATTATGTATGCCATCTACTAAAAATGCTATATGGATTAAAGCAGAGCAGACAACAATAATACCAAAAGTTGGTGGAGATACTCATCAAAAGCATGGGCTTTAAACAGTGTGAAGTTGATCAAGCAGTATTCATTAAATGACCAAATAGAGTGCTAATCATTGTTGTCATATATGTAGATGACTGCACAATAGCTGCAACTACTCTTACACTTATTATCAACTTTAAGGAGCAAATCTGAAAACATATTGAGATCACAGATCTAGGCAAGTTACATTGGCTGCTAGGTATCCAAATTACCCAGAATCACAACAACCACACCATTGCTCTATTCTAGCACACATATCTTGAATCCATTACTCATCATTTTGGATTTAATGAACTCAAACCCATGTTCACACCTATGGAGCCAAGCATTAAGCTCATAAACACTCAATCCCCCATAACTGGAGCTGAGTATGCAGCACTTGGCATGCACCCTGACATCTCATATGTGATGTCAACTGTCTCATAATTCAGTAGCAACTCTGGCATATCTCATTGGGAGGCAATATGATGGATTTACAGGCATCTGATTGAAACTAAGGATCTCCATCTGACATACAGAGGAGTTAAAAAGCAATTGAAGGAATATATGAATGCAGACAGAAGTATGGCCAAGAATCATAAGGCCATATTAGGATACACATTTCTAATCAATGGCAGAGCTGTGTTTTAAGAATCAAAGAAACAGGAGATCATCTCGCTGTCAACTACTGAGAGTGAATACATCACAGCAACACATGCAATCTGTTGAGCAATCAGAGAAACACTAAGATCCTGCCTATTTTCTATCAACATAACCCATTAGGTGATCTGTGTTACGAATTTGTGTATGAACTTGCACGATACAATAGTACAATGACTGCTTGCTTGCATGCACGAGTACTCTTCATGACTCATCCCTGATCACGTGACCACACTGTCCCTTCACATCTGCACATCTTCACCTTGTCACATGATCACATCTCTTATCTCTCTTCACACTCTTTACAAATCACTGATCACTCTTCCATTTCCGATCACCTCACCTTTCTCATTTCTGTCGTTCCCTCTGATCAGTATGATCACTCATCAAGATTGCATCTCAATCACAACCCTGCAAGATCCTAGATGGATCTCTGCCACAATCCCATTCTTCGATCATCACATCTTGTGATTGATCATCCCCTTAATCCTATTCCCTGCAGTTCATCTCTGCTTCGTTCCATTCTACAGAAGAACTGCCTAATGTTTACCTTATGGACTCTTCCCTTCTATCTTACTATCCAATAGCATTAATCACGTATACCCTAGACCCTAGTGTACAGCACGGTCTGTGCACTATCTTGTAATGTATATAAGGGGTTATGAGTACAGGCTGTTCCCCCAGCCTAATCCACTTGTTTCCTCGCGTCCTATCCTGCCTACCAAGGTGGCCTAGTGACAACAGTACAAGTAAGGGATGGTATTCACCTGGCCCTCTTAATTGAGCCCTAGGAGTGAGCTGTCTGGAGATAAAGCTAACCCTTCACTCCTCCCCTCATCGATCCATCGACAGTCCCTCTCAGTACCGAACTGCCAACTTAGGCCAGAGAGCCAACTCATACCTCAGCTAGTTCAGAACCCAGAACCAATGCAAGTATGGAATCCATTCATTGAACCAAGAACCCGAAACTATCAAAGATCACATGACGTAGTCCCCTATTGTACCGACTACTGATGTTATACCTGCAACCACAAGAGGCTACCATTGCCATGATGGTCTTATCATATTAGTTATAGTGTTTACAGATATTTAAGCCACTAGTGACACAGCATCCTAGTTGGAACATCCTATGGGGTTATTGAACATACCCTAGGATCTATGGTGACATCGACTTTGTTCTCAAGGGTTGCAACCTGGTAATAGCTATGTGATCACCCAAGGCTCAGAATCCTCACCCCAAGAGCCAAATACAATTATGCCTTTCCTGTTAGGGGTTAGATATTAGGAGGAAGACAGAGTACTGTTGCAAGAGTACGGTTACTAACAAGGACTTGTAAGAGTAGTCCTGGAGTTCTAGATACAGAAGATCCCCTGACATACAGTCCTTTCCTTTATCTGCAGACCTTAAGACTGTTCTAGTCATCATCCCTTTATCCAACATCTATGGCTTAGTGTTGCGGAACCATAGAGTTATGCTACTCTGTCAAACAACCCAACCAACCTGGCGGACGACCAAAGATCTCGGTACAAGGCTTAACCATAATGTCGGAGTAAAGGGATGTTGACTAGAACAGTCAATAGGTCTGCGGATAAAGGAAAGGACTGTGCGTCAGGAGTTCTTCTGTGTCTAGAGCTCCAGGACTACTCTTGCAAGTCCTTGCTAGTAACCGTACTCTTGCAACGGTACTCTGTCTTCCTCCTAATACCTAACCCCTAACGGGAAAGGCATAATCATGTACGAGCCTTGGGGTGAGGGTTCCGGCTCTTGAGTGATCGCGTAGCTATTACCAGGTTGCAACCCTTGAGAACGAAGTTGGTGTCACCGTAGATGCGAGGGTACATTCGATAACCCCAAGCATGTTCCAATGAGAGACGCGGTGCTACTCGTGGCTTAAATATCTAGAGTTCTGTTCTAATATGATAAGATCCGCACAGCAATGAGGGCCTCTCGGGATCGCAGATATAACATCAGTATCTGATATGATGGAGATACGTCATGTGATCTTTGATAGTTTCTTGGTACGGTTCTTGGTACAAGGAATGTCTTCCGTTCTTCTAGGTACTGGGTTCTGTACTAGTGCTTGAACGAGCTTGCTGACTGGCCATAATGTTGGCGGTTTGGTGATATCAGGATCGATGAATGATGGAATGATGGAGAGGGGAGTGGAGGTTAGCTTTATCTCCAGACGGCTCACTCCCAGGGCTCAGTTAAGAGGGCCAGGCGAATACCATCCCTTACTTGATCTGTTGTCACTAGGCCACCTTGGTAGGCAGGGTAGGATGTGAGGAAACAAGTGGATTAGGCTGGGGGAACAGCCAACTCATAACCCCACTACTTATACGTTACAGGAGAGTGCACAGACCAAGCTGTATACTAGGGTCTAGGGTATACGGGATTAATGCTAGTGGATGATAAGGTAAAGGGTGTAGTCCATGAGTAAAAGGTTAGGCATCTCATATATCAGAATGGAAGAAGCAGATATGAGAATGCAGGGTTTAATGTAAAGGGATGATCGATCACAAGATGTGACTGATCAGAAGGGGAATCATGGCAGAGATCCATCTAGGATTTTGCAGGGTCGTGAATGATCATATCAATCGGAGGGAACGATGGAGATGAAGGAAGAGGGGTCAAGATCGGAATGGAAGATGTGATCAGTGTGATGTCGTGAGGAGTGTGAAGAGGTGAAGACTGAGAATGTGATGCATGTGAAGGGTCAGGGCATGATAATGTGAAGGGACGGTGTGGTCACGTGATCAGGGATGAGTCATGAATAGTACTCGTGCATGCAAGCAAGCAGTCATTGTACTGTCGTATCATGCAAGTTCGTACACAAATTCGTAACACTTAGCCTCGTACCAAGATCTCTGGTCATCTGCCAGGTTGGTTGGGTTGTTTGGCAGAGTAGCATAACTCTTTGGTTCTGCAACAATCTGGCATCATCAACAGAATCCTAGAGTAGTCATGAAAGGAAGAATGCTAAATAGCATAGAGGAAATTGGAAGTGAAAAAAGGGTGATCTAACAACACTTTGATGAACTCTTGCATTGTTAGTATGACAGGCACTCTTGCAGCCATGTCTGCATCCTTCTAAAATCAGCACCTAAGAGACTGGCATAATCATGAATAACCCTTGGGGCAAGGAGTTTGGGTTTTGAATAATTGCATGGCTATCTCCAGGTTGCCACTCTTGAAAGCTGGTCAGGAATGCCACCCCATCCTGGGGCATTACACACAGTCACCCAACAGAATCATTGTTATACATTGTACATTTTCATTACTCTTTTCTTTCTTTTCTTTATCTTATCTCTTGATCTAATCTTTTATCTTATCTTCTTCATCACATGACTGATCACATGATCAGGCCTAGACCAATGATGTCATGCCTGCAGAATGCCTTATGGGCATAGTCTTATTCATTTCTGTTTATTAAAGAAGCCTTCTTTTCATTTTCATGCTTCTTTACTTCTCTTCCATTCTGATGCCTCCTGCATGCAATGAGGTATTCATTTCCACTTCTTCTTTCTATTCTTGCTATTTCTTTATCTATGATGTCATCTGGTCTATGCACATTGTAGAGTAGTATATATATGGGGTCTACTTTTGACTAATGCCCCTCAGTCTAATCCACTTAGTTATTTGCCTCCTAGAGGTTAAGACCTAAGGACACTACTCATCCATCTACCCATCATCCCTACTCTTCTATTTGTATGTCTTTGTGGTCTCTGTGGCAAAACCCTACACAGTATCTGCAGTACAAGTTCAAGTTGTGATTATGTATCAAGAAGTATAGTTGTTTTCTAGATTGCATATCAATTATCTCCAAGCCTGCAGACAAGGAGGAACAACTATAAATAACATCTTGTTAATATGATAAGGAAGACTGGCAGCATATGCCTATGTCATCCACAGATATAACATCATCTTGAGATTGCAATAACACTTTTGAGTCACATGAGTTATCTTACACATAGTATTGATAACAAAAGTCTTTCAAGATGTCTTGACTATATCCTGTCTTGACTGAGTCTTGAGTTGTTGAACACACAGTAATAAATAGAGAAGAGGAGTAGGGGATTGGACTGCATCCAGGCAATGCCTCACTCCCAGGTAGTCCAAAAGCTGTGAGTGAATAGCTACCTTGTTACTTGCTGTTCCTTTAAACATCATCAGGCCACCTTTGCAGGCAGAGTGGGAGAGGTGAACAAGTGTATTTGGCTAGGGGGACACCAGCCCTTGCACAACCCCTTATATATGGTATATGAGAGTGCACAGACCAAGCTGTGACTGACTATCTAGGGTATACACTATTAAGGCTATTGGATACTAGTAGGGTAAATGGTTAGGTCCATGAGGCAAAGATTAGGCAGGCTTCTGAAAAGATTAGAAAGAAGAAAACCTGCAGGATCTAATGTAAGGGGAAGATCATCACAAGATGTGAATGATCAGGAGGGAGATCATGGCAGAGATTCCATCAAGGGTTCTGCAGGGTCATGATCAAGATAGTATCTCAATAGGAGATCATACTGATCAAGTGGTAAGGCAGAAATGAGAAAGGTGAGGACACCTTGAGGATGTGAAAGGATCTAAGATGATCAGTTAGGTGGTTGTGATGATCATGAGAAGAAAAAAAGAGTAGATGTGATCACTGTGATGGATGTGACAATATGAAGAAGGGACAAGATAGTCACATGATCAGGGATGTCAGGTGATCATGTGCAGCCAGTGCACTAGGTTGTGAGAATCATCACACAAGTGCTAACACACAGTACACTTGGTGGTATATTCATGAGGATGCATGCAATGTCATAACACAATCAAGGAAGCACTATGGCTTTATTCATTTATAGGTGAAGTCTTTACCACACTCATCACACCCACCACTCTATTTTCAAATAACTAGTTGGCTATTGCACTCACTGTTGAGTGACCAGAGAAACACTATAATCCTGCCTATCTGTCATATCCCACATTTCGAGTCAACTCCAGTACCTCCATACCATCTCCATTATATTTCTGGTCCATTCTCCTCTGTTCTCCTGTACCTACTTCATTTGGACTTGTATTTAGCATTTATCCCTGACTCTGTCCCTGTTACATTCTCCTATGTCACTCATACCTTACATTCCATTTCTTGCTTAGTTAGAACTCCAATATCAGTGCTTGCTTAGAAGCACAGCTCCAAGGCTGCACTCCAGTATAGTCTTATCTCCAACCCCTCCAGTACATACTGTAATCTGACTCCAGACTTAGTCATCTGAGTCCCTCCATATATAAACTCCATAGTTACATCTTGTACACTTCAGTTTGAATATCGACATAACCTGACGCTCTCCCCACTCAATCTCTAAGTTATTGACTGACTTCTCTGATTACCCCCTCCAACCTCTGACTCTCTGTAAATTCAGGACAACTGGATTCTGTGCAAGGGCGCACCATATAAGGTAAAGCCAAGTCCTGTCCAAACCTCTCAACTCCAGACCTTCAGAGTTCCCCTCAGAGCAGTGTCCATCCAGAGTTTAACACTATCATACATTACCATAACCCATTGGGTGATTTGATATCACCAACAGAATCCTTGAGAACATTCAGAAGAGAGAAGGCTGAACAGTGAAGAGGGAATCAGGGATGAGGAGAGAATGATCTTCATACTCCTTGGTAAACTATTGCATCACTAGTATTGCCAGGACTATTGCACCTAGCACACTTCCTTCTAATACTGCAACCTATGAATGCAGCATAATCATAGATGACCCTTGGGGCAAGGAGTCCAAGTCTTGGGTAATTGTGTGGCTATCTCCAGGTTGCCAACCTTAAAAGCTTGATTAGGGGTGCCACCCCATTCTGGGGTCTTTACACAGTCACCCAACAGGATCTTCTCCAAGTCCATAGACAAGGAGGGATAACTATAAATACCAACATGTTAATATGATAAGGACAACTGGCAGCATACACCTATGATGTCCACAGGTATGACATTGGCTTGACTAGAGATTCATCTTGCATCATGTAGGTTTTCCACAAAGAAAGAGATCTTCACAAAGAATGTTCATTAGATTGTCTTGACCAGGTTCTGTCTTGACTGGGTCCTAAGTTTGCATGACCACACAGTTATAAATAAAAAAAATGGAGGAGTGGAGGATGAGACTGCATTCAAGCAATGCCTCACTCCCAGGCAGTCCAAAGATCAGATGGGCAAATAGCTACTCTTTTACTTGCTGTTCCTTAAACATCACTAGGCCACCTTTGCAGGCAGAGTAGGAGAGGTGAACAAGTGGATTTGGCTGGGGGATAACAGCCCTTGCACAACCCCTT
>JBBPJS010000506.1:0-16016 GCA_038088835.1 Singerocomus rubriflavus | reverse complement strand
AAGAGTTATGCTACTCTGCCAACAAACCCAACAACCCATCAGGTGACCAGAATAATACATTATGGGGCTAAACCTATAGTATCAGATGGAAGGAATGCTAGGACAGTGGAAATGGATTCAAATAGAGGAGAGGACCATGCATCAGGGGAACTATCTTTAATGAGAGCTCCAAAACTACTCTTGCAAGTTCTTGATAACCATGGCACTCTTGCAGCCAGGTTCTGTCTTCCTCCTAATATCTAGACCTAACATGCTAGATATAATCATTGTCAGCTCTTGGGTCAAGGGCTTCAAGCCTTGGGTAATTGTGTGGCTATTATCAGGTTGCCATTTTTAAGAATGATGCATTGTCACCATATATCATGGGTATATACTATAACCCCAATGATGTTCCAGCTAGATTGCTATGATATTAGTGGCTTAAGTTATCTGATACTGTATTATTAATATAATAAGGAACAATTGGCAATGTAGCCTGTTATATCCTGCAGGTATAATATCTTTGAGAGCTGGATGATAAGGGCTCTTGAGTCACATAGGTTTCATAGTTTTGGATTTTAAGGTTCTTTTAAAGAATGAGTTCCATACTTCAATTACTGGGATTGATATTGATGGGGTACAAGTTGGCTCACTGGCCTGACATTGGTGATTCAGTGGTGCAAGGATTGGTACTAATGATGAGGGGAGGAGTGGAGGATTAGCTTTATCTCCAGATATGCCTCACTTCTAGATATCCAATGAAGGACTGGTAGGCAAATAGCTATCCTTTACTTGTATCCATATACTAGGCCACCTTATTCAGGCAGGGTAGGAGAGGGATGTAATAAGTGGATTATGCTAGGAGAGACAGCCCTTGCATAACCCCTTTATATATGGTACAAGAGTGAGCACAGACCAAGCTGTGACTTAGGTTCTAGGGTATAAGCTACTAATGCTATTGGCTATATAGTACTAGGGTAATGTCCATGAGTAAAAGGTTAGGTATTCATATGAAGAGAAGTCAAAGAGCAGATATGAATACTGGGTGTAAAGTAATAATGAAATGAACAATCACAAAGTGTGACTGATTGGAGAGAGATCATGGCAGAGATCCATTTAGGATCTTGCAGGGTTCATGGTCAAGATGTGAGATCCTGATGATGATTGTACCAATCAGAGGTAATGATGGAAATGAGGAAGAAGAGGACATCATGAGGTGTGGTGAGGATCTGAGATGATCAGTTAGGTGGTGATGAGAGTTGTAAGAGAGAAAAGTAGAGGGGTTAGGATGTGGAGCATGTAATGAGAGTGACAATGTGAAGAAGAAATGGAGTAGTCATGTGACCAGGGAGAGAGAGTTATAATGTCATGCAGTGCATATGATAAGTTGGTTATATGGTTGAGTACAAGAAAGTATTATCAAATATAAGCAAGTATAGATGCAAGTTTGTAACACCATTTGTTCATCAATTCCCATCCATCTAACATTCTTGACATGCCAGCTTAGCTTGTCCCCTTTTTTGGTGTGTACATACACCTTGCTTCCCTATTCACAGACCTGATTCAGATCAGGTTTTCACCCAAAAGCAACCTCATAGAAGGTTTGCCCATTTAAAACTTTGATAGGTGTCTTATTTTTCAACCAGATGATATGCTGTGCTGCCTCACCCCACAGGAACTTCAGCAGTCCACTTGCATAAAGCAAAGCTCACACTTGTTTGAGTATGGTCCAATTTAGTTGCTTAGCAACTCTGTTGTGTTGAGGGGTATCATATGCAGTGAATCACTGCAAGGTTCCCTGACACTGCAGGTAGATCACAAATTCTTTCCCCTAATATTCACCACCCCTGTCTGAGTGCAGCATGTGAATCTTTGCTGCAAGCTGCCAGTTGAGCCATGCTTTGAACCTTTGATAAGAGTGGAAGGTTTCACTCTTCTGGTGAATTGTATATATATGGGTGAGTCATAAGTGGTTATCTGTGAAGGTAACATAGTATCACTTGTCACCTAGTGTGATTGTTGGTGCAGGCCCTTAGACATCAGACCAAACAAGCACACCAACCTCTGTCACACACTCCTCCTTGCAATCCTTAGCTATGGGCTTTCAGGTGGCCTTTCCATAGATACAGGATTTACAGAAGTTGAAGGTGATATTGCCTTTTGATTCCTCAAGCTTTAATCTGCTGATCAGCCCACTTTTGACAAGAGAACAAGCAACTGCAGATGTGATGTGACCAAAATGATGATGGAGCTCCAGAACAGTTACAGCCTCACTAGCTGAATTTGCTGCCTTATATTTGTGTATGATGCAATACAGTCCTTTTGAGGTATGCAGTATTCTTCCAATTGTCTCATCATCTGTGTTGAGTGACCAGAGAAACACTATAACAACCCTGCCTATATCCATCACCATAATCCGTCAAGCGATCTGGCATCACCAAGAGAATCCTAGAGCAGTTGCGGAGAGAAGAATGCTGGGACAGTGAGAAGGAATCAAAAGTGAGGAAAGGGTGATCTTCAACATCTTGACGAACTATTGCATCATCAGTATAGCAACGGACTATTGCACCATGCTCGCATCCTCCTAATACCAGCACCTAAGAGACTGGCATCATTGTGGTCGACCCTTGGGGCAAGGAGTCCAGGTCTTGGGTAATTGCATGTTATGAATTGTGTACGAACCTTGTACAATCCTGCACTATGACTGCATGCTTGCACACACGAGTGCCATGATATTATTCTTCCCTGATCACGTAACCACATCATCCCTTCACATCATCACACCTTCACACCTTCATGTTGATCACATCTCTTATCTCTCTTCACCCCTTCACGACATCACTGATCACATCTTCCATTCCCAATCACCTCCCCTTCTTCATTATTGCCCTTACCCTTCGATCGGTATGATCACATATCGAGATTGCATCTCGATCATGACCCTGCAAGATCCTAGATGGATCTCTGCCATGATTCCCCTTCCGATCAGTCACACCTTGTGATCGATCATTCCACATTACATTAAACCCTGCATTCATATCCACTCTTCCATTTCTCCACCATATAAATGCCTAACCTTTTACTCATGAACTATACCCTTTACCCTAGTAACCTATAGCATTAATCCCTTATACCCTAGAACCCTAGTCACAGCTTGGTCTGTGCACCATCTTGTACCGTATATATAGTGGGGTTATGAGTACAGGCTGTTCCTCCAGCCTAATCCACTTGTTACCTCACGTCCTACCCTGCCTACCAAGGTGGCCTAGTGACAACAGTACAAGTAAGGGATGGTATTCGCCTGGCCCTCTTAATTGAGCCCTGGGAGTGAGCCATCTGGAGATAAAGCTAACCTCCCTCCATCCTCTTATTGTTCCATCGTTCCTAGCACCACCGTACCGCCAATCTATGGCTAGCTAGCCAACTTGTTCAAGCACTCGTACAGAACCCAGTAACAGAGAAGAACAGAACACATTCATTGGAAGAACCTTTGTACCAGAAACCATTAAAGATCACGTGATGTAGTCCCCATCGTACCGACTACTGATGTTATACCAGCAACCTAGAGAAGCTCTCACTGCTGATAGGTCTTATCATATTAGAACAGGACTCTAGATATTTAAGCCACTAGTGACATTGCGTTCCTAGTTGGAACATATGTTGGGGTTACCGAACAAACCCACGTATCTATGGTGACACTGTCTTCATTCTCAAGGATAGCAACCTGGAAACAGCTACGCGATTACCCAAGGCTCGGAACCCTCACCCCAAGAGCCGAACACGATTACGCTACATACGTTAGGTTGTAGTGTTAGGAGGAAGACAGAACCCTAGTGCAATAGTCTAGTGGTTATCAAGGACTTGCAAGAAGTCCTGGCGTTCCTTATGAAGATGATATCGACTCAGTCCTCTCCTTATCCCTGAATCCCTCATCCCTGCTGTTCAGCACTCCTTACCTCCGGACGTTATCTCAAGGACTCATCATATTGTTTCCTGGTCGTCTGCCGGGTTGGTTGGTTATGTGGTTGGGTAGATGGAACTCTTTGGTTCCGCAACAGTGATTGTGGCAGAGATCATCAAGATCCTGCAGGGTCATGATTGTGATTGATATCTCAATAGAAGATCATACCAATCAAATGGTAAGGGCATAGATGAGAAAGGCATGGTAGCCTTAAGGATGTGGAAAGATCTAAAGATGATCAGTTGGAGGTTATGAGTGTTGTGAGAGAATGAAGAGGGGTTTAGAATGTGGAACACATGATGGGAGTGATGGAGTGAAGAGAGGACAAGATGATCATGTGACCAGGGAAGATAAGATAATAGATAGTCATACCCATGTGCTAACACAGAGTATGCAGTGTGTAGTCATGCACACACTTGATGACACAAAGTACAAGATGTGGTTGCAATGTCATAACAGGATGATCTCAATCCCAACTTCTCTAATGACAAAGAACACATTCTGCAAGATGCATTGGCCAGCCTGGCTAGTGCATTCAAGCCCTTGCATGTTCCTTATGCAAGAAATCCTCTGAAACCTTGCAATAAACCAAAGTTTGAGAGCCAGACCAGTTTGACAGAACAGACCCCTGCAAACTTCATGTCTTTCTTATTCAATGTGAGTTGAATTTCCAGGATTGTCTAAAGGCCTTCACTTCTGACCATGCCAAGGTCACTTTTGCCCAGTCATACCTAAAAAATATGGCACTGGAATGGTTCAAACCAGATCTACTCCAGATAGAGGACCCCACACTCTGTCCCTTGTGGATGGACAGTTATAGGGAGTTCGTTCTGGAGCTACAGATGAACTTTGGACTGCATGACCCTGTTGGAGATGTGAAGCACCAGCTTGACCACCTATTGATGAAGGATGGTCAATGTATCAACAAGTATGTTGTTGAGTTTAACAGAATTGCCTCCCAAGTCCAGGGTTATGGCAAAGGTACCCTCTGGCACCACTTCTACAACAGTCTTTCAGACTGAATTAAGGATGAAATCTCATGGGTTGGCAAACCCCCTACACTCTCTGAACTCCACCAGCTCGCCCATTCCATCAATGCCTGCTATTGAAAATGCAAGTCAGAGATTAGTCATCAGGCAAAATCCATGAGTGGCCCATCCAAGGCATTTGATAAATCCTTCCACTCCAACACCTCTGCCTCTGGCTCCTCTAAGGAGTCCAAAGGGAAGTCCATCAAGGCTTCCACCACCACCTCCAGAGCTTCTGCTCCTTCCAAGCCTGACCTATCATTCAAGCTAGGCAAGGACAGTAAACTTACAGTGGTCAAGCATAAGTGCTGCTTTGATAATAACTTGTGCATGTTCTGTGGTCAAGCAGGACATTAGGCTAAAGAATGCATGAAGTCAACTTCTCATGCAGCCAAGAGCCATGCAACCAAGACTCTGGAAGCAAAACTGGAGGCCTCCTTCAAGGCAAAAAAATAGTCCACAACCTTTGTGACTCTGCATAGGATGAAGGTTGCATTGAATCCACCTGTGCACCCAAGGAGATCTGTCTCAGTGCATCTGCTCTCTTAGATCCCAGGTCCCTCATACCTTCTGTCTCTCTTGTATCATATGACATCTCTTCTTTTTCTATATTGATAGACTTCAGATCCTCTGATTGTTTTATAGATATGAATTTTGTCAATAAACATGAACTTCCCACCTACTCCATCCCTCCACTTTCTCTCTGTTTATTCAATGGAACATCCAACTTCATAATAACTCAAGCTCTTGATCTCTCCATCTGTTTTCCCTTCAGTGATATCACTCCGACAATGTTCTATGTCACTTTGCTAGACAGCTCATGTTCAATTGTTTTAGAACACAACTGGCTGACCCACTACAATCTGTTGATTGACTGGGTTTCAAGCAGTATATTGTTCTGAGCATCAGAACCACCCATGCCAGCAACCCCAAGCTCAACTCTGCAGCCTCTGGACATCACTCCTTTGGCTAACTCTAACATCTCCAATACACTGTGTTTCTCTGAATGCAAGGCTCCACATATTGTGCTCATCAGCACATCCACCTTCACACTCACATGTCACCTCCAAGGCTCAGTGCAGTTTGCAATGATGCTCCACCTGTCTGAAAGTGACCTATGCTCTACCTCTGTCACCTCTGAAGCAACCAATCTCTCTAGGGTTCCCCTTGAATATCATGATTTCATAGATGTGTTTAGCAAGAGCAAAGCATCCCAGCTTGCTCCACACTGTGATTTCAATCTAAAGATCAATTTGAAGGAAGGTGAATCTCCTTTAATAGGTACTACCTATTCTCTCTCCCCATCTGAGCTTGAGTCCCTCTGGATGTTCCTCAATGAACATCTAGCTAATGGCTTTATCCACCTATCTTCCTCTGCCCACACTGCTCCTATCCTCTTCATTCACAAAAAGGATGGTTTCCTCTGCCTCTGTGTAGATTTCTGTAGACTCAACAAGATCATGAAGAAGGATTGTTACCCACTCCCCTGCATCTCCAACCTTCTCAATGCCCCAAGCCACACTTGCATATACACCAAACTTGATCTCTGGCATGTGTACCATCTGGTCCACATCACCAACAGAGATGAGTGAAAGACCTCCTTCCACATGCACTATGGGTCATATGAATGGCTTGTCATGCCATTTGGTCTCACCAATGCTCCTGCAGCATTTCAGTGGTTCGTCAACTTAATCTTCACAGATCTCCTCGACATCTCTGTCATTGTCTATCTCAATGACATTCTCATCTTCTCAGAAGACTGTGCAAAACACAAAGAGCACATCTGGGAAGTCCTCTGGCATCTTCAAAAACATGAACTTTATGCCAAGCCTGAGAAATGTGAATTCCACACAGATTTGACTGAGTACCTTGGGTACCAGTTATCTCCATTCAGACTCACAATGTCTCCTGACAAGGTAAAGGCCATTGTTGATTGGCCTGAACCCTATAAGGTCTGAGATGTCCAGTTCTTCCTTGGTTTCACTAATTTCTATTGGCATTTCATCATTAATTACTCTGGGCTGATTATTCCACTTACTTACCTCACTTGCAAAGGCACTCTGTGAAACTTTGATGAAGCCTGCTGCTCTGCTTTCCAGCATCTTAAGGATGCTTTCACCTCTGCTCCTATTCTTACCCACTGGGTCCACAATGCCCCACTAATCATTGAGACAGATGCCTCCAACTATGCCATCACAGGTGTTCTTTCCCTCTGCTGCCCAAACAATGAAGTCTGCCTGGTGGCATACTTCTCCCACACCCTCTCCACTCTGGAGCTGAACTATGACACTTATAACAAGAAATTGCTCACCATCTTCAAGTCCTTCCAGACTTGGTGGCACTACCTTGAGGGCTTTGGAACTCCAGTCAACATTGTGACTGATCACAAGAATCTGAAGTATTTTGCCACCTCCAAACTTCTCACTCAGTGCCAAGCCCAGTGGTCAGAGTTCCTCTTTCAGTTCAATATGATTGTCCATTTTCATCCTGGAAAATTAGATGTGAAACCTGATTCCCTCACTAGATGCTGGAATGTCTATTCCAAAGAGGGGGATAGGGACTATGCTCTGATCAACCCCCAGAATTTCTACCCTGTCTTCACTGAAGAGCAACTTGCATCATCCCTCAGGACATCATGTTTAGCAGCTCTGATCCTCCAGGCCAGTTCACTGTTTAACATCGAGTTCTTACACAATGACATCCTCTTTACTCTTTCCTCTGACCCCATCTCCTCTGTTCATATAACCTCCTCCAAACCCTCCGACTCTTGTTGGTCCATCAACTCTGAAGGCTTCCTACACCTAGACAATCGCATCTACATCCCTGACATCAATGACCTCCACCTCTGTGTCCTCTGTTATAAACATAACCATCTACTCTCTGGTCATTTTGGACAAAACTGTATATTAGAGCTAATCTGTTGAGAATACACCTGGCTGGGCATTTGGACCTTCATCAAAGAGTACGACATGTCCTGTACAGCCTGTGCTTGCATCAAGATACCAAAACACAAGCCCTATGGGCTACTCAAGCAACTTTCCATCCCTGAAAAGCCATGGAACTTGATTTCCATGGACTTCATTGAGCAACTACCTCTGTCCTCTGGTCACACTGCTATCTTCATCATTATGGACAGACTGTCCAAACAGTGCATTTTCATCCCCACCAACAATAAGGTAACATCTTCAGAGTTAGCAAAACTCTTCCTCCTCCATGTCTTTTCAAAGCATGGAGTTCCATCACACATCACCTCCAATTGAGGCTCAGAGTTCATCTCTCATTTCTTCTGCTCACTAGATAAAGCTCTCAACATCTGCCTCCACTTTACCTCCAGTTACCACTTAGAGGGCAATGACCAAACAGAATGCATAAACCAAATATTGGAGTAGTACCTCCAAATCTACTGCAACTACCAGCAAGACAACTGGTCCAAACTCCTACCCCTCGTGGAGTTTGCATACAACAATGCTCTGAATGCCACCATTAGCATGTCTCTGTTCTTCACCAACAAAGGCTACCATTCCAACATTGCCATCCACCCTAAGTGAGACCTCACCTCCACCCAAGCCCAAGAGTACTCCATCAACCTCGATTCCCTCCACACATTCCTCCATGAAGAGATCAGCCCAGCCCAGCAATGATATTAAGATCCTGTGGATGCTAAATGAACTTTAGCACCAGACTTCAAAGTCAGTGATTAGGTTTTCATTAAAGCAAAGTATTTCAGCACTACATGTCCCTTTAAGAAACTCTCCAAAAAGAACCTTGGACTGTTTGATATCATAGCACAGGCAGATACACTCTCTTTCACCCTCTGTTTCCTAGAGAACATGAAGTCCATACATCTGGTCTTCCATATCTCCCAATTAGAACCCACAACCTCTAACACCATTCCCAACTGCATGCAACCACCTCTGCCTCCAGTTGAAGTTGATGGTGAACCAGAATACAAGATCTCCAAAATCCTAGACTTTAAAATAGACCACCAAAGGAAGAATTGCAAACTCCTGTACCTGGTCTGCTGGTTCAGGTATGAAGGAACAGACAAAGAAGCTTCATGGCTACTCACAATGGAGTTAGACCACACTTTGGAGATCATTTTGGACTTCCATCTCTGATATCCAGAGAAACCTGGACCTCATCATGCTTGATGAAAAAAGACAATCACTTTCAAGGTAACTACTGAGGTATTTCTACATTACTAATACCTCCAGAGATGTCCTTCAATACCTCTGACACATCTCCATTCTTGTCCTCATCCTCTGCCTTCTTGTCACTCTCATTCTTGTCATTTAGGTAGACCTTGGATATTTTGAGGTCCACTAGAGTCTCTACTACACAGATCAGATAGTCTAGTTTTCCTCTCATCATGTCCTAATGGCTGTTGATGGCCCTCACCAACATCTCCATACACTCCCTTAGCTCTAATATACCCCCCATCTCCTCCAACCAGATTTTCTTCCATGGTTCCTCCACCTCATCTCTGTCATGTGCCCTCTTTTTCTTTCTCACCTTTATCTTTGTCTCCCCCAGCCTTTCATATTGAGCCTTGACATGTCAGCACTCCTCACATGATGTGGCTTTTCCAGAACCAAGGATGCAGTCTAGTCTTCAGTCCTCACATCTCTGGCACACCGGTGCCAGCTCTGCTTACCCCTTCCCCTTGCTGGAGCTCTGCATTGCCATGACTTGCTCTGCCTGTGCTCCATCAGTGCCATTCATTTGCAATAAAGAGAGTACTCACCCTTTTCTTGGCTGATGTCTCAGCCTCTGCTTGATGCCTTGTGTCCTCCTCTGCCTGCCACTTGGTAGCCTCCTTCACCCATTTCTGTTCCTCCTCCTTCTCCCTCCTCACTGTTGCAGAACCAAAGAGTTCCATCTACCCAACCACATAACCAACCAACCCAGCAGATGACCAGGAAACAATACGAGGAGTCCTTGAGATAACGTCCAGAGGTAAGGAGTGCTGAACAGCAGGGATGAGGGATTCGGGGATAAAGAGAGGACTGAGTCGGTATCATCTTCATAAGGAACGCCAGGACTTCTTGCAAGTCCTTGATAACCACTAGACTATTGCACTAGGGTTCTGTCTTCCTCCTAACACTACAACCTAATGTGTGTAGCGTAATCGTATTCGGCTCTTGGGGCAAGGGTTCCAAGCCTTGGGTAATCGCGTAGCTGTTGACCAGATTGCTATCCTTGAGAACGAGGGCGGTGTCACCGTAGATGCGAGGGTACGTTCGATAACCCCAAGCATGTTCCAATGAGAGATGCTATGCTACTTGTGGCTTAAATATCTAGAGAGTTCTATAACTAATATGATAAGATCCGCATGGCAACGAGGGCCTCTCGGGATCACAGGTATAACATCAGTACTCGATACAATGGAGAGTACATCACATGATCTTTGATGATTTCTTGTAAGGTTCTTGATACAATGAATGTGTTCCGTTTTTCTCTGTTACTGGGATCTGTACGAGTGCTTGAACGAGTTGGCTAGCTAGCCATAGATCGGCGGTACAGTGGTGCTAGGACGATGGAACGATAGAGGGAGGGAGTAAGATTAGCTTTATCTCCAGATGGCTCACTACCAGGGCTCAGTTAAGAGGGCCAGGCAAATACCATCCCTTACTTGATCTGTTGTCACTAGGCCACCTTGGTAGGTAGGGTAGGACGCGAGGAAACAAGTGGATTAGGCTGGGGGAACAGCCAACTCATAACCCCACTACTTATAGGTTACAGGAGTGTGCACAGACCAAGCTGTGACTAGGGGTCTAGGGTATCAGGGATTAATGCTATAGGCTACTAGGGTAAAGGGTAATGTCCATGAGGGAAAGGTTAGGCATCTCATATATCAGAATGAAAGAAGCAGATATGAGAATGCAAGGTTTAATGTAAGGGGAAGATCAATCATCAAGATGTGAAAGATCTGGGAGGGTAATCGTGGCAGAGATCCATCTAGGATCTTGCAGGGTCGTGAGAGTGATCGTACCGATCAGAGGGAATGACGGAAATAAAGAAGGGGAGGTGATCGGGAATGGAAGATGATTGGTGATGTCGTAAAGGGGTGAAGAGAGATAAGAGATGTGATTAACGTGAAGGTGTGAAGGCATGAAGATATGAAGGGATGGTGTGGTCATGTGATCAGGGAGTGTAATGTCATAGCACTCATGTGTGCAAGCACGCAGTCATAGTGCAGAATTATACAAGGTTTGTACACAATTCGTAACACTCACCTTCACATGCTGTCTTTGCTCTGCTGCCTTAGTGTCCCACAATGCATCATCATTGTTAATGCACTCTGCTAGGCATTTGTCACTCCAGGACTTGATGTCTGCGTATCTGAACATGGTGGTCTAGTTCTAAGGAGTTGTCCATAGATCACCCAGATTTTATATCATGCAGGTGATGCTCCACTCCACCACTTAGATATTGTCATATCCCATACTTTGAGTCAACTCCAGTACTTCTGTACCATCTCCATTGTACCTCCAGTCTGTCTCTCCTCTATTCTCTTATACCTACTCCATTCAGACTTGTACTTAGTAATTCTCTGACTCTGTTTCCTTATGTTCCCCTATGTCACTCATACCTTACATTCCATTTCTCACTTATTTAGAACTCTGATACTGATGCTTGCTTAGAAGCACAGCTCCAAGGCTATGCTCCAGCATAGTCTTACCTTCAACCCTTCCAGTATATACTGTAACCTAACTACCATTTCTCTCTTACCTTTGTGTGCTTTATGTGGCAAGACCCTGCACGGTGTCTGCATCGCTTTAAGCCCCTGTATCTGTGAAGCCAGAAGTATAACTGTTTCCTAGGAAGTGTAACACAAACTATATCCTCTGAACCCCAAGGAGAAAAAGGCCACAGAGGAATTCCTAGATGAAAATCTCAAGTCCAGGAAGATTAGGCCCTTCAAGTCCTCACAAGCATCCCCATTTTTTTTTGTTAAGAAGAATGGCAAACTCCATCCATGCCAAGACTACTAATATGTTAATGAACACACCATCTGAGATGCATACCCCTTACCCCTTATCTCCAACCTCATGGATAAGATAAGGGACACAAAAGTCTTCACCAAGTTTGACATCAGATGAAGATACAACAACATACAAATAAAGAAGGGCCATCAATGGAAAGCCACCTTCATCACTCACAAAGGCCTCTATAAATCAATGGTAATGTTTTTTAGTCTATTCAACTCACCTGCCAACTTCCAGCACTTTATAAACAACTTATTTTGGGACCTTATTGCAGAAGGGTGGCTAGTAATTTACATGGACAATCTTTTGATCTTCTTTCCCAACCAGCTCACCTATGATGAGCAAACATGCAGGGTCCTAGAATGAATGAAGAAACTGGATTTGCACTTAAAGTTAGAAAAGTGTGAATTTAACAAGAGCAAGGTGAACTACCTAGAAATGGTAGTGAAATCTAGGGCCATCACCATGAACCCCATGAAACTCAATGAAATAGTCAAATGGCCAACCCCCAAATCTATAAAAAATGTGAGATTCTTCCTGGGATTTGCTAACTTTTATCAAAAGTTCATCCTAGGCTACTCACAAGTTGCCTGACCCCTCATTAACCTCACTAAGAAGATCCAATACTAGGAATGAACCCCAACCTGTGATCAAGCATTCTTGGCACTTGTTATGGGATGAAAAGAACTATACTGTTTGGTTAACCCTTAAGTGGTCTTGGTTCTGTTGATGTGATGGATTGATGATAGAAAGGTAGGAGTGTAGGATAACCCTTAGTGGCCTCACTTACTTCTAGAGGACAATTAACCAAGTGGATTAGGCTGAGGGATGACAGCCAAAGACAGTCTCTTTATATACTGTACAAAGAGTGCACAGACCAAGTAATGTCATAGATAAAATGTAAAAAGGAAGCACACCTTATGTCCATCAAATGGAAGAGAAGAGATAGAGATTAAAAGAATGGAAAAGAAGCAAATGAAAATGAAAAGAAGTCTCTTACAAGACAGAAATGAAAAATAAGAGTCTGGACCTTAACATAAGGTTTTCTTTAGGCATGACATCATCAATGACATCATTGGTCTAGACCTAATCATGTGATCAGTCAGGTGACAAGTCACGTGACCTAGTCATGTGATGCTAGAAGATAAGATAAGATAACAAGAAAGAAAAGAAATCATACAAGTCCAACATTGAGTTCATAACACTTCCCCTCCCTCAAGACTCAGATTTCAGACGAGTCAAATTTTCATAGGAGGTGAAGAAAGAATCAAAATCAACTCCTATAACCTGCAAAGGTTGAGGTGCATTAGGCTTTTCTGCATAAAACTGAGCAATTGTGTCCTTAGCATTATTCAGATGAGAAACTGGTTCCCATGTTTGATCTGAAGTGTCCCATTTCTTCCAATGAACCAAATAATGAAGCTTGCCATGTAGAAGTTTGGAATCAACAATATGATCAACTTCAAATTCCTTATCACCTTCCTCAGTGACTCACACCACATTAGGGTGAAGAACTGGCTGTTTAGGCAGGGGCTCCATATAAGGTTTGATTCAAGAGATATTGACAACTGGGTGAATCTTCATCCTAGCAGGTAATTCCAAATGCACTGTGTTAGAAAGAACCTCTTGAATCCAATAAGAACCCAGCCATTGTTGTGATAATTTAGGGGAAGGATAAGGGAGTTGCAAATGTTTGGTAGATAATCAGATGTGATCTTCAACTGCTGGTTGATAGGTAACAGCAGCATGAGGACATGTTTCCATTGCTTTTCAAGTAGCATCCAAAGCTTGTTTGACATCCTTATATGCAACTGCACATTTCTGACCAAAGCCTGACAATGCATTTGCAAATCCCAATCAAGGAATATAGCTTCTGATAATGGCAAACAGAGTTTTTCCAGTGGCCAAAGAAACAGAGTTGTTATGTTGAAATTGGGCAATTTTGACCCAATTGACCCAATCATTCTGCTTCTTGGCAACAAACTTGCATAGATACAGAATCAACTCCTGGTTGACATGTTTTGTTTGCCCATCTAATTGAGGATGATAAGCTGTAGAGATGCATTGCTTGATATTTAGAAGTTAACAGAGAGAAGTGGTGAAGTCTGAAATAAATTGTGTGCCTCTATTGGACACAATGGAAGTGGAAAGTCCATGGAGACACCAAACATAGTCCCAGAATAAAATAGTGAGTTCTTGTGAAGAAATCATTTTAGAACACAGAATAAAGATGACTTCTTTAGAGAACTGATCAATGATTACACATATAGAATTGTTGCCCCTAATCAAGGGAAAACCTAAAACAAAATCAACTGAAAGGTCTTGCCAAGGTTTATTAGCAGTGGCTAAAGGCATTGGCCACTGTCCTAATGTATGTTAATGACCTCTTGCAATAGCACAAACTTGGCAAGATGATATATAGGATTTCATGTCTTGAGTAATTTCAGGCCAAGTAAATGTTTTGGATAATAAATGAAGAGTACGAGCTTGATCTCTGTGTCCCGCCAATAGAGAGTCATGATATAAAAAGAGACATGAAGTTTGCAAAGCTGTGAGTATATAGATTTTTATTTTTCATCCATAAACATGTTGATGTTCTCATTGAAATAAAATGAGGAGGGAACTTGATTGTTCATAGTAGAAGTAGCTTGCTTAACTTCATCAAAAAATGGAGAGAAAAGAGTGACTTGATGGGCAAAGACCTTTGGAGATAACACAGTGATGTTAGTATTGATTTTTTCTGCTGCATTGCCATAATCAGGTTTTTTAGATAATGCATCAGCATGACCATTTTGTGTGCCTGGCTTATATTGAATAGAAAAGTTATATTCTAGTAAAAGAGCATGCCAGTGAGCCTGTCAAGCTGAGAGATCTTGAGATTTCTTCCAAAATTCAAGATTCTTGTGATCTGTCCAGATCTCAAAATGTGGAAGACCTAATAAATAATAATGCCATTCTTGTAAGGCCCAAATGATCACTAAAAATTCTTTGTTATAAATAGGGTAATTTCATTCTTCTTTAGAGAATGAGTGAGAGTAGAATGCACATGGTCTCCAGAGATTATCATCACATTGTTGTAATAGAACTGCTCCTGTTGCTAAGTCAGAAGCATCAGCTTCAATCCTCATTGGCTTAGAGGTATCTGGGAAAACCAGCAATGAAGCACTAGTGAAGCATTTCTTTAGCATATCAAATGCTTGTTGTTATTCCTCATTCCATTGAAAGAGTTGATCTTGCTTTGTGAGCATAGTAAGGGGCTTGGATATTTCTGTGAAGTTATTGATAAAATGACAATAATAGTTGCACAAGCCTAAAAATGATTGAATGTCTTTGAGCCATTGAGAAACCAGCCAGTTTAAAATGGCTTGAACTTTGTTTTATTGCATTTCAACTCCTTTTTTTGAAACAACCATGCCTAAAAAGTCCACCTTTGGTTGAGAGAAATGACATTTAGATGGTTTGGCATAAAGGTCATTATCTCAGAGTCTTTGTAAAACTTTATGGACAATAGCCTCATGTTGTTCTTTGGTTTTTCCTTTTATAAAAATGTTGACATCATCTAAATATATTAAGACACAGATCCACATGTTGTTATAGATATTGTTCATCATCTGTTGGAAAGTGGCTGGGGAGTTAGTTATGCCAAAATACATGACCAGGGATTCATAGACTCCTTCAGGCATAACAAAAGCTCCTTTCCATTCATTTCCTTCTTTTATATGAATGTTGTTGTAACCTCATTGAAGATCCAGAGTAGTAAACATGTCTGCACCTTTGAGTTGATTGATTAAAATGGAAATTAGAGGTAAAGGATATGCATTCTTGATAGTGCCTTCATTAAGGTATCTATAGTCCATTACCATGCATTTCTTCCCATCTTTCTTAGGGATAAAAAACATAGATGTGGTTTGTGGAGATTTTGAAGGGCATATGTATCCTTTCTTTAATTCTTTTTATAAGAATGTATGAACTTCTTCTTGTTCAGATTCAGAAAGAGGAATAACATGACCCTTTTTTGGGATGAAGTCAGGTTTCAAATCAATCAACTCAAAGGTGCAG
>JBBPJS010000505.1:0-16028 GCA_038088835.1 Singerocomus rubriflavus | reverse complement strand
AAAAGATAAAAGCCTGGACCATCACATGTGGTTTCCTGCAGGCATGACATCACTGATGACATCATAGGTCTAGACTGATCATATGATCCGTCAGGTGACACGTCACGTGACCTAGTCATGTGATGCTTGAAAGATAAGATAAAGATAAGAGAAAGAACGAAATCGTACAAGTCTCAAGTCAAGTTCGTAACAATTGTGTGACTATTACCAGGTTGTCATCCTTGAAAGCTATTCCAGGGTGCCTTCACTGGTAATACCACTAGTCTTCCCAAAGTCAACACCAAGGGGTATGCTAATAAATAATACTCTGTTAATATAATAAGGGCAAATGGCAGTGTACACCTATGATGCCTGCAGATATAACATCTTCTAGATGATTGTGATAACCATCTTGAGTCACATGATCTTATCTTATCTTCAAGGGTTGATAATGAATGTCTTCCATAATGCCTTGACTGGGATCCATTTTGACTGAGTCATGAGTTGGTGACCACACAGTACCACACAGCAAACAAATAAAGAAGGAGGGTGAAAAGGAATGGTTAGCTTTATCTTCAGAGTAGAGCCTCAACATTAGATACTCAATTAAAAGCAGGTGAGTGCATTGTCTTAACATCACTAGGCCACCATTGCTGGCAGGATAGGTGAGGTGATGAACAAGTGAATTAGGCTGGGGAAGACAGCCCTTGCACAACCCCTTGTTGCAGAATCAAAGAGTTATGCTACTCTGCCAACTAACCAACCAACCTGGCAAACAACCAAATGAATGGTATAGGGCTAAACCTTGAGTGTTGAATAAAGAAGTGCTGGACAGCAGGAAGGGGGAATGGGATAAGGAGAGAACTGTGTCAGACTATCTTTTATAAGGAATATCAGAACTACTCTTGCAAGTCCTTTCTAACCAACATACTCTTGCAATGTGGTTCTATCTTCCTTTTAATACTATGACCTAACATGCATAGCATAATCATGTTCAGCTTTTGGGGCAAGGGTTTTGAGCCTTGGATAATTGCATGGCTATTGACCAGATTGCCATCCTTAAAAATGATGCATTGTCACTGTAAACTGTGGGTATGTATAATAACCCCAATGGTGTCTCAATAAGGATGTGATATTACTTGTGGCTTAAGTTATCTAATCTGTTACTTATTAATATAATAAGATTATATGGCAGTGAGGCCTATCATAATCACAGGTATAACATTTAAGGACATTACAATAGAGTTCTTATCATGTGATCTTTGATACATTTAGGGTTTGGTAATTTTTCAATGAATGTCTTCTGTTCTTCCAAGGTTCTGGGTTCTGAACTGGTGCTTGAACAAGCTTGCTGATGAGCCAAACATTGGCAGTACAGTGTTGTCAGAAATAATATGATTCAATGAGAAGAGGAGGGGAGGGTTTGGCTTTATCTCCCAACATCTCACTCCTAGGGAACCAGTAAAGGTCCAGTAGGTGAATAACATTGTGTTACTTGCACTCTTACACTAGGCCACCTTGGTAGGCAGGGTAGAAGAGGAGTTAACAAGTGAATTAGGCTGGAGGAACAGCCTATACTCATAACCTCTTATATACATTACAGAATAGTACATGGACTGTGCTGTACACTAGAGTCTAGGGTATATGTGATTAATGCCATAGGACAATAAGGTAGAGGGGTGTAGTCCATAAGGTAAATGTTAGGCATCATATGGAAGAGAAGATGAAAAGCAGATATAATGCAGGGTTTAAGATAGAATGAAAGATCAATCACAAAATGTAACTAATCAGAAAGAGAATTGTGGCAGAGATCCATCTAGAATCTTGCAGGATCATGATTGAGATACAATCTCAGTGTGTAATTGTACTGATTGGAGGGAACAATGGAGATAAGGAAGATAAGGTGATCAAAAATGAAAGATAATCAGTGAGATCATGATGAGTGAAAGAAAAAGATGGTGATAATGTGAAGACATGACAGGGTGAAAGCATAAAGATGTGAAAGGACAGAGAGAGGTCACATGATCAGGGATTGAGTAATCATGGCACTTATGCAAGCAAGCAGTCATAGTGTAGAGTTTGTATACAAGTTCATAACACCCCTTTATATATGATATAGGAAGGTGCACAGACCAAGCTATGATCTGAGTCTAGGGTATAGCAACATTAAAGCTATTGGTAGATAAGGTAAGGGGTAAAGTCCAGCAGGCAAAGATTAGGCATTCATAGAAGAAGATCAGAAATGGATATGAATGCAAAGCTTACTCTACAATGGTGTTATGGCATGAAACAGAAATATAACAAACTATTAAGAATGTTCCCTTGAGTGGTCTTGGTATGATGGTTTGATTGAAAGAGGAAGTAGATAGAGGGTAATCCTTAGGCCTCACTTCCTATGAGAGGACAAGTAATCAAATGGATTAGGCTAAGGGACAACAGCCAAAGACAGTCCCTTTATATATGTACAAGAATTGTGCACAGACCAAGTGATGTCATAGATAAGGTGTGAAAAAGAAGCACACCATGAGGACATCAAATGGAAGAGAAGCATGCAGAAATGAAAAGAAGTAAATGGAAATGAAGAAAAGCTTCCCATAAAACAGAAATGAAAGATAGAAGCTTTTAGAAAGGCCTGAACCTCAACATGAGGTTTTCTGCAGGCATGACATCACTGATGACATCATAGGTCTAGATCTGATCATGTGATCAGTCAGGTGACAAGTCATGTGACCAAGTCATGTGATGCTGAAAGATAAAATAAGATAAAGGAAAAGAAAAGGAATCATATAAGTCCAAAGTAAAGTTCATAATAAATGGAAAATTATTACAAGATGTGAATGATCAAAGAGAGGATCATGGCAGAGATCCCATTAAGGGTTCTGCAGGGTCATAATCTAGATGCAAGGATCTAGATGAGATGTCATACTGATTAGGAAGAGCAGAAATGAAGGGAATGAAAGATGCATCACAGGCATGCACTATTCATAAGGTGTGGATAGATCTAAGATGATCAGTGTGAGATTGTAAAGATTGTTATTGCAGAATCAAAGAGTTATGCTACTCTGCCAAACAACCTAACCAACCCAGCAGACAACCAGAGATCTTGATACAGGGCTAGACCATGATGTCGGATAAAGAAAGGATGACTAGGACAGTCTTGAGATCTGCGGATAAAGGAAAGGATGGTGTGTTGGAGGGAACAACTATAACTAGAAACTCCAGGACTACTCTTGCAAGTCCTTGATAACATTGTACTCTTGCAATGATGCTCTGTCTTCCTCCTAATACCTAACCCCTAACAGGAAAGGCATAATCATTGTCAGATCTTGGGATGAGGGTTCCAGTCCTTGAGTGATTGCATAGCTATTATCAGGTTGCAACCCTTGAGAATGAAGTTGGTGTCACCATAGATACATGGGTATGTTTTATAACCCCAACATATGTTCCAACAAGAGTGTGGTACTACTCATGGCTTAAATATCTATAAATGCTATAACTAATATGATAAGACCTGCATGGCAATGATAGCCTTTCAAGGTCACAGGTATAGCATCAGTAGTCGATATGATGGAGACTACATCACATGATTTTTGATAGTTTCTGATTCGGTTCTTGATACAACAAATGGGTTCTGTACTTGCATTGGTTCTGGGTTCTGAACTAGCCGAGGTATGAGTTGGCTCTCTGGCCTAAGTTGGCAGTTTGGTACTGAGAGGATCGATGAACAATAAAACGATAGAGGGAAGAAGGGGAGGATTGGCTTTATCTCCAGATGTCTCACTCCTAGGGCTCAATAAAGAGGGCTAGGCGAATAACATCCTTTACTTGACCATTGTCACTAGGCCACCTTAATAGGCAGGATAGGATGCAAGGAAACAAGTGGATTAGGCTGGGGGAACAGCCTGTACTCATAACTCCACTATATATACATTATAGGATTGTGCACAGACCAAGCTATGACTAGGGGTCTAGGGTATAAGGGATTAATGCTATTGGTGAGTAGGGTAAAGGGTGTAGTCCATGAGTAAAAGGTTAGGCATTTCATATATCAGAATGGAAGAAGCAGATATGAGATGCAGGGTTTAATCTAGGATGAAAGATCGATCACAAGATGTAAAAGATCTGAAAGAATGATTGTGGCAGAGATCCCATCAAGGGTCCTGCAGGGTTTGTGAAAATGATCATACTGATCAGAGGGAATGACAGAGATGAAGGAAAGAGATCGAGATTGAAATGGAAGATATGATCAGTGATTTGTGAAAAGTGTGAAGAGAGATAAGAGATGTGATGCACATGAAGGGTTAAAGGCATGATGATGTGAAGGGAACAAGGGAGATCACGTGATCAGAGATTAGTCATGAGAAGTACTTATGCATGCAAACAAGCAGTTATTGTACCATGTATCATGCAAGTATCGTACACAATTCATAACAATTGTGAAAAGGTGAAGAGAGTGAAGATGTGATAATATAACAGAGTGAAGGTGTGATAATGTGAAAAGTCAAAGTGGTCACATGATTAGGAAGATTATGTGATCCAAAAATCATGTGATCATAAGAAGTGCAATTAATGCACTAGGTGTTATAACATTGCATGCATACTTGTGTGCATTATGAATATCACCACTTGTACTTTATGTTAGCAAGTGTGTGATGTCTCTTTCTAGTGCACAGGTTGCACTTAATAACTTTATGACTTCCCTGGTCATGTGACTACCTTGTTTCCTCTTCACATTGTCACACCATCATATGATTACATCTTAACCCCTCTTTCTTTCTTCTTATGATTACCATAACCCTCACCAATCATCTAGATTCTCTTCCACATCCTCAAGGCCTTCATGCCTTCCTTATCTCCACCTTATCTTCTGATTGGTATGATCACTCATCAAGATCACATTTTGATTATGACCCTGCAGAACCCTTGATAGGATCTCTGCCATGATTCCCCTCCTAATCATTCACATCTTGTGATGATCTTCCATTTACATTAATTCCTGCATACATCCTCATTTCTGATCTTCTCAGATGCATGCCTAACCTTTTCCTTATGGACTAGACCCTTATATCTTAGCATCCAATAGCCTTAATAGCATATACCCTAGATAGTCAGTCATAGCTCGATCTGTGCACTCTCATATATCATATATAAGGAGTTGTGCAAGGGCTGGTGTTCTCCCAGCCAAATCCACTTGTTCACCTCTCTCACTCTATCTGCAAAGGTGGCCTGATAATGTTCAAGAAATAACAAGTAACAGAGTAGCTATTTGCCTGCCTAGTCTTTGAACTGCCCAGAAGTGAGGCATTGCTTGAATGCAGTCTCATTCTCCCCTTCACTTTTCTTTATTTATAACTGTGTGGTCATGCTAACTCAGAACTTAGTCAAGATGGAACCCAGTCAAGACAATCTGGAATATGATTATTGAAGATACTCTTTGTGCAAGATAAGATCACATGACTCAAGAGTGTTATTGCAACCCCAAAATGATGTTATACCTGTGGAAAACATAGGCATATGCTGCTGGTTAACCTTATAATATTGATGTTCTATTTATAGTTGTTTCTCCTTGCCTGCAGGCTTGTGAGATGATTCTATTGGGTATTGTGTGAGACCTCAGGATGGGATGGCACCCTTGACCAGCTTTCAAGGTTGGCAATCTGAAGATAGCCACATGATCACCCAAAAGCTGGACTTCTCACCCCAAGGCTTAACTATGATTATGCTGCACTCATAGAATGCAGTATTAGTATTGCAGAACCAAAGAGTTCTGCTGCACTACCAACTAACCCAACCAACCTGGCAAATGACCAGGGATGAATGATGAATCCTAGAGATAATGTCTGAAGAAAGAGAATGCTAAAATAGCAGGGAAAGGGGATGGAATAAGAAGAGGACTGAGGTGGGCATTTTCATAAGTGCACTCCAGGACTACTCTTGCAAGTCCTTGATGAACATAGTACTATTGCAACTAGTTCCTGTCTTCCTTCTAATACCACAACCTAACATATGTGGTATAATTGTGTTCAGCTCTTGGAGTGAGGGTTCTGAGCCTTGGGTAATCATGTGGCTGATTCCAGATTGCCATTCTTAAAAATGAGGGTGGGATCACTGTAAATACATGGGTTTGTACAAATACCCCAACATATGTCCCAACTAGAAGCATGATGTTACTAGTGGCTTAAATATCTGAAATGCTAAGAACTAATATGATAAGATCCACATGGAAATGGTAGCCTCTCAGGATTGCAGGTATAACATCAGAAATGTTATGATGATAGTTCTGTCACATGGTCTTTGATACATGATTTGATAGTCTTCCAAGGAATGTCTTCTGTACTTCAAAATCTGGGTTCTGACTTGACAAGGTACAAGCTTGCTTGTTGGCCTTACATTGGCTGTTTGGTGGTATGAGGATCAATGATATAATAGAGGGTAGAGGGGAAGGAGTGGCTTTATCTCCAATGCCTCACTCCTAGGGAACCAGTAAAGATCTGGTAGGCAAATAGCACTCTTTACTTGTATCCTTACACTAGGCCACCTTGGTAGGCAGGGTAGAAGAGGGATATAACAAGTGGATTAGGCTGGGAAAACAGCCCTTGTCATAACCCCTTTATATATGGTACAAGAGTGAGCACAGACCAAGCTATGTCTTGGGTCTAGGGTATATGATATTAATGCTACTGGCTCTAAGGCAAGGGGTGTAGTCCATAAGTGAAAGGTTAGGCAGCTCATCTATCAGAATGGAATGAAGCAGAGATGAGACTGCAGAGTTTAATGTAGAGGAAAGATCGATCACAAGATGTGAAGGATCAGGAGTAGTAATCATGGTAGAGATCATCAAGATTCTGCAGGGTCATAATCGAGATGTTATCTTGATAGGAAATCATACTAATCAGAGGGAATAATGGAAATGAGAAAGGAAAGGTGATTGGAAATGGAAAATGATCAGGGTGATTTGTGAAGAGTGTGAAGAGGTGAAGAAATGTGATACACATGAAGGATGAAGGCATGATGTGTGTGAAGAGATGGAGTGGTCACATGATCAGGGAAAGGGTTGTTAAAAGTACTTGTGCATGCAAGCATGCAGTCATAGTATTAAGTATCATACAACATTCATAACAATTAGGAGGAAGTGTACTCAGTGCAATAGTCTAGGTAGTACTGATAATGCAATAGTTCATCAAGGAGTATGTGTTACATGTTGCCTTGGGCAAGACAGCATGTAGCCCTTGGAACAAAGCTCAAGTGTAGAGTCAAGAGTTATCCTTGGTGAAGGACTTAGCATAGGCTATCCTTCAAGGGGTTTGCCTTGGCTGACAAGAGCTGAAGGCACACAGGGCAACTGAGAAGGAGGCAGCAACTATATTGCTGGTGGTACAGTGTACAAGCAAGTACAAGGGAGACAAAAGCTAAGGTATGTGGTCTGCAACTACATGGGTTATATAGCTATGTGGAATATGCACAGACCATGCTTGAGGGCAGGTGTGGGAATGCCCAAGAGTTCAGTAACCTATAGCATAAAAGTGAAGAGAGACAAGCAAAAGAGGGATGCTGATGAAGCATGGATCATGCTATGCATGGAAAAGAAGAGCAGAAGTAAGAAGCACAGTTTATGGCAAGAAATGGAAAAGGATGAGTCAGCATCTGATGTCCAATGGCCCAATGTGTAGTTGGCTAGTCATACAGTGGTAGATGTATAATGAGAAAAGGAAAAAGTGTAACATTACCCCCTTTGTAGACTGAGTGACTGCATGAGTCTTTTATGCCCAACTGTAGAAGGCAGATTCATTCATGGGTGATCTGGTCATGTTCCCATATGTGACATTGTCATAGATGTCGTCACCGTAATCTACTATGTCATCCCAGATGGTGGGGATATCCATGAACCTAGAGGGGGGAGGGTTTCAGATAGTAGGGACATGGGGGCATGAATGAGGGTGACCCCATTGTCACTGGGTTCAGCAGATAGGTGAGCTGCAGATGGATGGGGGATTGGACAAGTCATATAAGGAGGTGGATGGAAACAGCAGTGGGAAGCATGTGGTAGTGTGATCAACAGGGAGGAGAATGGCCTGTTGCAACATGCATCATTCTTGAGAGTGGCTCAGTTGCCATAGCATATAGAAGGGGCATTGGTATACTGGGCAATTTATGCAAATGTGGCCAAAATGATGGCATTGAAAGCAAGCCTTGTTGTATCAAGGGTGAGATGGGGGTAGGACCACATGTCCTTGGGCACCTGTTCAATATGTTTCTAGCCTCTTGACAATCATCATTTCATTGAAGGTTAGTGGCTTATTAGATGCAGATGGGGTAGTAGACATAGTGGGGTTTTCAACCCCAGTGGCTGCAAGGTTCCTCAGGTACTTGTTGAGGTTGTTTAGGAATTCACTGAATTCCATCTGGTAGGCCATCTCGAGGAGGGAGTTCTCCATTGAGACAGCAACAGAGCTCATAACTGAGATGAGGAAGACACATATGGCATTGGCATTATTATGGGTGCAGGTGGTGCCAGTGTGCAGTTGTTGGAGGGCAAGGAACATGGTGTAAAGAGCTTGGAGCGGAGAGCCCATATCAAGGTGGGCTTTTATGGGGACAGAGAGGCATGCATCTTGAATAAAGGCTCTGACTTGAAGGGCATAGTTGACATTGTGACATTCTTGACACATTCTATGGGCATAAAGGGGTAGATCTATGGAGTAAATTCCACTTCACAGAGAAGGGTTAAAAGCATTATTAATAGAAGGGTTTGTCTCCTTCTTATGAGAGGAGACATGGGTCAAAGATGCAAGGTTCATTGGAAAAGAAATATATAATGGCGATGTATCAGCATCCTCTCCAAGTTGGGGTAATTCTTGGAGTGGTTGAATGACTGGGGTTGTAATATTGGACTTGGTGAGATGACTGGTGTTGTTGAATGGGGTGAGGGACATGAAGGCAGAGCAGCAGGCAAGGGAGTAGAACATGGTAAAGAAACTTGGGAGAGGGGAAGTTGTTGGAGTTCAAAGGTGGTATTATGTTTTATAGTCATTCAGAAGATGGTGGGTGTGAGACAGATCCTTTTCCAGGATCCAGGAGTCATTTTTAGGTGGGTATCCCTTCCATCAGATCAGGAATGAGCAGGATGATGGGGTTCTGTAGTGATGTAAAATCTTTTCAATTTCAATTTCTTCTCCCCTGTCAATTAACTCAGAGGCTGGTGGTGTAGATAGAGCTCTATTGCATCTAAAGGGGGAGAGAAGTGAGGTGTGGAAGACAGAATGTATTTTCCATGTCTTTGGTAGCTGGAGTTTGAATACTACAGGGGAAATAACATCAATTACTGTAAAAGGACCCTCATGTTTTTGTGCAAATTTGAGGTTTGTGACCTGTTGTTTGAGGTTGGTGGCTTTAAGCCATACCTTATCCTCTTTCTTGAAGGGTTTGTAGTGTCCCTTTTGTTGGGCTTGCATTTTTATGTGGGCCAGGTTGTGAGCAGCAAGAGCTTCATCTCTTGCTGCAATGAGTTGTTTGACCTGAAGATTGGTGGATGGGTTGTCTGTGGAGGGTATTACATCAGGGATTGGTCTAGATTCATATCCCATTAGAAGAAAGAATGGGGATTTCCTGGTTGTGGAGTGGGGGTGATGGTTATGGGTGAATTCTGTGTGGGTTAGTAATTCCATTCAGCTGGTGGGGTGGTTTCCATAGTAGATTCTGAGGTACACTTCCATTTTCTGGTTGACACATTCCATTTGTTTGTTTATTTGCAGGTGATAGGTGGTGGAGATGGTGAGGTCATATTTTAGAAGTTTTCTGAGGGCTTTGGTGAAGCTGGAGGTGAATTGGGGCCCCTGATCTGATATAATTCAGTCATACAGCCCAAATCTTCAGTAAATGTTTTCAAAGAAAAGGGTGGTGATGTCAGCTGCAGTGGTGGATTTCATGGTAGGATAGAGAATTACCCCCTTTGTAAGCCCATGGTCAACCATGACCATGAGGGTATCAAACCCATGAAAGAGGGGAAGATCTGTGATGAGGTCACAGCTAATCTGCTGGAATGGGTGCTGTGTAGTGAAGGGGATGGGAGCTGGTGGGGGTGTTGTGGGGTGAGTGATCACCTTGTTTGCCTGGCAGGCTATACAGTTGCTGATGTGATGCCATACAGACATGGCCAGACCCAGCCACCAAAAGTGTTGGGCAATTAGGGTATGCATTTTCTGCTGGCCAGGGTGGCTGGCAGACTTGTGATCATGATACTGATGGAGAATTGAGGGGCATAGGTTGGGGGGAACAAGGACACAGTTGTGGTAAGTGATGAGCCCATTGATGAAGTGAAAGGCTCTGGGGCAGGTGTTGAGAGCCAATGGTGAGGAGGGATCAATGCACTAGAGGATGTTGGTGGTGTTATGACATTGCAACCACACTTGTACTTTGTGTCATCAAGTGTGCACGACTACACCCTGCATACTTTGTGTTAGCACATGGGTATGACCTTATCTATTATCTTATCTTCCCTGGTCATGTGATCACCTCATTCCTTCTTTACATCATCACTTTCCCATCATGTGTTCCATAACCTCAACCTCTCTTCCTTTCTCTCATGACATTCACAATCATCTAACTGATCATCTTAGATTACCCCACATCCTCAAGGTGTTCTCATCTTTCTCATCTCCACCCTTTTCCTTCGATTGGTACAATCTCTTATTGAGATATCAATCTCGATCATGACCCTGCAGGATCTTGATGATCTCTGCCATGATCATCCTTCCTGATCTTTCACATCTTGTGATTGATCTTCCATTCTATAATATGCACTGTATTCATCTTAGCTCTTCCATTTCTCTCTAGATGAATACCTAACCTTTCCCTTATGGACTCTTATCCTTACCTTATCATCCAATAGCAGTAATAGCATATACTCTAGACCACAGATCACAGCTTGGTCTGTGCACCTTCTTGTAACATATATAAGAGGTTGTGCAAGGGCTGTTGTCCCCCAGCCAAATCCACTTGTTCACCTCTCTCACTCTGCCTGCAAAGGTGGCCTAATAATGTTTAAGCTATAACAAGTAAAAGAGTAGCTATTTGCCTACCTGGTCTTCAGACTGCCTAGGAGTGAGGCATTGCTTGAATGCAGTCTCACCATTACTCCCCTCTTCTCTATTTATAACTGTGTGGTCATGCTAGCTCAAGACTCAGTCAAAACAGAACCCAGTCAAGACATCTTGGAAGATATTCTTTATAAAGATCTAGCCTCTCTTTGTGAAGGCACCCTTTGGTGGAAAACCCTACATGATGCAAGGTGTTATCGTAACAACCTACAGATGTTATATCAGTGGGCTGTAGAAGTGTACATTGCTGCCAGCCCTTATTATATTAACAAGAATAGTATTTATAGTTGTCCCTTCTTGCCTGCAGGCTTGAAAATGATCCTGTTGGGTAACTGTGTGAAGACCCCAGGATGAGGTGGCACCTCTGACTAGCTTTCAAGGATAACAACCTGGAGACAGTCATGTGATTACCCAAGAGCCCGACTTCTTGCCCCACAGCTCGACTACAATTATGCCATACTCATAGGATATTGTTGAGCAATCAGAGAAACACTATAATTCTGCCTATCATCCATCACCTAACCTGTCAGGCGATCTGGCATCATCAAGAGAATTCTAGAGCAGTTGCAGAGAGAAGAATGCTTGAACAGCAATAGGGAGTCGGAGAATAAGGAAAGGGTGATCTACAATACCTTGACAAACTCTTGCATCATCAGTATTACTAGGACTATTGCACCTAGTATGTTGAGCGACCAGAGAAACACTAATACAACCCTGCCTATCTTCCATCACCATAACCCATCGGGTGATCTGGCATCAATGACTGAATCCTAGAGAATGTCCAGAAGAGAGAATGCTGAACAGCAGAAAGGGAATCGGATATAAGGAGAGGATGATCTTCATACTCCTTAGGGAACTCTTGCATCCCTATTACTACTCAGACTATTGCACTGAGTACGCTTCCTCCTAATACTGCATTCTATGAGTGCAGCATAATTATAAATGAGCCTTGGGGTGAGGATTCTGACTCTTGGGTAATCACGTGGCTATCTCCAGGTTGCCATCCTTGAAAGCTGGTTAGGAGTGCCACCCCATACTGGGGCGTTCCACACAGCACCCAACGGTATCATCTCCAAGCCCACAGGCAAGAAGAAACATCTATAAATACTATGGTGAATATGATAAGGGAAGCCAGCAGTGTATGCCTATGCAACCTGCAGATATAACATCTGTAGATCCTTGCGATAAGGCCTTGCATCACGTGGATTTACTACATCCAGTTAGTGTCCTTCACAAAGATAGGACAATACTTCAAAGAGTGTCACTACAAGGCGTTTTGACCATGACATCATCTTGACCATGGCTCAAGCTTGCATGACCACACAGATAGAAGAGGAAAGGAGAGGAGGGTAAATGAGACCACATCCAGGCAATGCCTCACTCCCAGGCAGTCCAAAGACTGGGTGGGCAAATAGCTACCTTGTTACTTGCTGTTCCTTAAACATTACTAGGCCACCTTTGCAGGCAGAGTAGGAGAGGTGAACAAGTGTATTTGGCTGGGGGACAACAGCCCTTACACAACCCCTTATATACAGTACATGAGAGTGCATAGACCAAGCTGTGTCTTGAGTCTAGGGTATAATGCTATTAATGCTATTGATAGATAAGGTAAAGATAATAGTCCATGATGAAAAGGTTAGGCATTCATAGAAGAAGTTAGAAACGGATATGAATGTAGGGCTTACTCTAGAATGGAAGATCACCACAAGATGTGAATGATCAAGGGAAGAATCGTGGCAGAGATCCCATCAAGGATTCTGCAAGGTCATGATCGAGATTGATATCTCGATAAGAGATTGTACTGATTGGGAGGTAAGAGCAGAGATGAGGAAGGTAAGGACACCTTGAGGATATGGAGAGAATCTAGATGATCAGTAAGGGTCATGATAGTCATGAGAAGAAGGAGGAGGGGTTAGATTGTGATACACATAATAGGTGAAGGTGTGAATGTGTAAAGGAACAGAGTGGTCATGTGATCAGGGACAGAGAAGTCATGTGACCTGCAGGTCACGTGATCATGCTCATTGCTAACACAAAGTACAATAAGAGAGTTATTTATGCACTTGCTAACACAGAGTACAAGGCATGATGATGATGTCATAACATAGTACACATCCTTCTAATACTAGCTCCTATGAGACTAGCATAATCGTGAGTGAGCCATGGGGCAAGGAGTCGGGCTCTCGGGTAATTGCATGGCTATCTCCAGGTTGCCATCCTTGAAAGCTAATCAGGGGTGCCACCCCATCTTAGGGTTAACACACAGTCTTTCCAATGAGATCTTCTACAAGTTCATAGACAAGTAGGAACACTAATAGATAACATGTTAATATGATAAGGGCAAGCAGCAGTGTATGCCTATGATGCCTGCAGGTATAACATCAGCTTGACTAGAGATTCATCTTGTGTCACATAGGGTTTTCCACAAAGTAGAAAGTCTTCACAAAGATAGTCTTCCAGATTGTCTTGACCAGGTTCTGTCTTGACTGAGTCCTGAGTTAGCATGACCACACAGTTATAAATAGAGAGAAGGTAGAGAAGAGGATGAGACCACATCCAAGCAATGCCTCACTCCTGGGCAGTCTGAAGACCAGGCAGGTGAATAGCTACTCTGTTACTTGTTATAGCTTAAACATCATCAGGCCACCTTTGCAGGCAAAGTGAGAGAGGTGAACAAGTGGATTTGGCTGGGGGACAACAGCCCTTGCACAACCCCTTATATATAGTACATAAAAGTGCACAGACCAAGCTATGACTTACTATCTATGGTATATGGTATTAATGCTATTGGCTCTAGTGTAAAGGTAATAGTCCATGAGTTAAAGGTTAGGCAGCCTCATGCATCAAGAATGAAAGAGCGGACATGAAGCTGCAGGGTTTAATGTAGGAGGGAAGATTGATCACAAGATATGAAAGATCAGGAGAGTGATCATGGCAGAGATCATCAAGATCCTGCAGGGTCATGATCGAGATGTTATCTCAATAAGAGATCATACTGATCAGAAGATAAAGGCAGAGATGAGAAAGGCATGGTAGCCTTGAGGATGTGGGAGAGAATCAAAATGATCGGTGTGAGTTCATGATGGTCATAAAAAGGTGAAGAGAATGAAGATGTGATACACATGATGGGTGAAGGCGTGAAGTGTGAAGGAATGGAGTAGTCATGTGATCAGAGAAAGGAGGAGTCATGTGACCCAAAGGTCATGTGATCATAAAGTGTCATGCCCAGTGCTAACACAAAGTACACTGGGAGTCGTCATGCACACACTTGATGACACAAAGTACGAGTGGTAAATATGATGTCATAACAGATATGATATTAGGAGAATGTGCACCAGTTGCAAGAGTATCTGGTGATACTAATGATGCAATAGTTCGTCAAAGAGTAGAAGATCACCCTTTCCTTATTTCCAACTCCTTATTGCTGTTCAAGTATTCTTCCCTTTGTGACTGCTCAAGGATTCTCTTGATAATGTCAGATTGCCTAATGGGTTATAGGTGATGAATGATAGGTAGGGTTATGTGTTTTGCTTGGTCACTCAACAGGTAGTGAGTGGATTGCTTGTGGATTGCTTACAAATCTGGGATGCAAGGTCCATGTCAATGAGTCAGACAAAAAGGGACAGGGAAAGGAGTGTCACATGATTGTTGTTGGAGGGGTTGGACCCATGATCAGATCAATAGAACAGGGAATTGGGGACAGTGAGCTGGGTTTTGAGGACATGGTGGAGTACAAAGTTGAAGTCAGTGAGATTGAGGAGCCACCTGGCCTGGCATTGGTTGAGTTTTTGTGCTTCATGAAAGTAGATAAGGTTTTTATGGTCCATAAAAATGGTAACTTGATGTTCAGTTCCCTGTAAATAATGTCACCAGATCTTTAGCACATGGATGATGGTGAAAAGCTCCCAATCATAGATGTCATAGTTTTATTTGGCCAGTGAGAATGATTGGGAGATGTAAGAACAGGGGTGTAGTTGACCATCATCTCCTTTCTGTGAAAGTACTCCTCCTGAAGCTGTAAGAGAGGCATTCATGGTGATGATGAATGGCTTAAAGAGGTTAGGAATCATGAGCACCAGTTTGGTAAGGAAGAGTTGTTTTAGGGTCCTGAAGGCATTTTTGCAGGGGAGGTCCCATGCTTAGGGTTGTGTTTTCTTGGTTAAGTCTATGAGAGGTCATGCAAGATTCGAGTAGTTGGGTATAAACTGCCTGTAAAAATTAGCAAATTCAAGGAATAATTGAACTTCCTTGACAAAGGTGGGAGTTGGCCATTTGGCTATTTTGTCTAATTTTACTGGGTCCATAGCAATCATCCTGGATCATACTATCATTCTAAAGTAGTCCACTTCCTGCTTGTTAAAGTCACACTTTTCAAGCTTTAAGTGGAGGTTCAGTTGTTCCATTCATTCTAGAACTCTCTTAGTCCATTCATCATATGTGCCCTAGTTTGGTGAGAAAATCAGTAGGTTGTCCATGTATATCACCAACCATCCTTTGGCGATTAAGTGTTACGAATTGTGTATGATACTTAACGATATAACGGTACAATGACTGCTTGCTTGCATGCACGAGTACTATTCATGACTCATCCCTGATCACGTGACCACACTGTCCCTTCACATCATCACGCCCCTAACCCTTCACGTGTATCACATCCTCGGTCTTCATCTCTTCACTCTCTTCACGAACTCACACCAATCACATCTTTCATTCTGATCTCGATCACCCTTTTTTCATCTCTGCCCTTACCCTTCGATCGGTATGATCACATATCGAGATTGCATCTCGATCACGACCCCCTTTCCGATCAGTCACATCTTGTAATCGATCTTCCATTCTACTTTAGACCCTGCATTCATATCTGCTCTTCATCTTCCCACTCCATATGAATGCCTAACCTTTTACTCATGGACTATACCCTTTACCCTAGTAGCCTATAGCATTAATCCCTTA
>JBBPJS010000504.1:0-16040 GCA_038088835.1 Singerocomus rubriflavus | reverse complement strand
TACCTTTTTACTTGTTATAGCTTAAACATCACTAGGCCACCTTTGCTGGCAGAGTAGGTGAGGTGAACAAGTGGATTTGGCTGGGGGACAACAGCCCTTGCACAACCCCTTATTGTTATGACATTGCACAACAACCTTGTACTTTGTGTTAGCAAGGTTGCACAACTACTCCTTGTGTACTCTGTGTTAGTGCATGGGCATGACCTTTTATGATCACATGACCTTTGGGTCATATGACTCTCCCTTTCCCTGATCATGTGACTACTCCATTCCTTCACATCATCATGCATTCACTCATCACATGCATCATGTTTTTACTCTCTTCATCTCTTCATGACCTTTATGATCTCACACCGATCATCTTAGATTCCTCCACATCCTCAAGGTGTCCTCACCTTTCTAATCTCCACCCTTACCTTCCAATCAGTATGATCTCTTATTGAGATATCAATCTTGATCATAACTCTGCAGAATCTTGATGATCTCTGCCATAATTCCTCTTCCAGATCTTTCACATCTTGTGATCAATCTTCCATTTACATTACTCCCTGCAACTTCATCTCCACTTCTTCCATTCTGATAGATGAGTTGCCTAACCTTCTCCTCATGGACTCTTACCTTTTATTATATAGCCAATAGCATTAATATCGTATACCCTAGATAGTAAGTCACAGCTTGGTCTGTGCACTCTCCTGTACCATATATAAGGGGTTGTGCAAGGGCTGTTGTCCCCCAGTCAAATCCACTTGTTCACCTCTTCTACTCTGCCTGCAAAAGTGGCCTAGTGATGTTTAAGGAATAGCAAGTAAAAAGGTAGCTATTCACCCACCTAATCTTCAGACTGCCTGGGAGTAAGGCATTGCCTGGATGTGGTCTCATCTATTCTCCTTTCCCTTATTCTTATTCTGTGTGGTCATGCAAGCTCAAGACTTGGTCAAGACAATGTCATGGTCAAAACAACTTGTAGCAACATTCTTTGTGAAGTATTGCCCATCTTTGTGAGGGCATTAACCCAATGTAGAAAATCCATGTGATGCAAGACCTTATCACAAGGCTCTACAGATGTTATACCTGCAGAAGACATAGGTGTACACTGCCGGTCAACCTTATCATATTAACAATAGTATTTATAGTTGTTCCCTCTTGTCTGCGGACTCAAGAAAGATCCTGTTGGGTAACTGTGTGAAGACCCCAGAATGGGGTGGCACCCCTAACCAGCTTTCAAGGTTGGCAATCTGGAGATAGCCATGTGATCACCCAAGACCCAGACTCCTCACTCCAAGGGTTGACCACAATTATGCTAGTATCATAGGAACTAGTATTAGAAGGATGTGAGCATGGTGCAATAGTCCGTTGCTATACTAACGATGCAATAGTTCATCAAGATGTTGTAGATCACCCTTTCCTCACTTCCAACTCCCTCTCTGCTGTTCAAGCACTCTTCCATTCGTAACTCTCTAAAATTCTCTTGATGATGCCAGATTGCCCAACAGATTATGGTGATGAATGATAGGCAGGGTTATAGTGTTTCTCTGGTCGCTCAACACTTATATACATTACATGAGAGTGCACAGACCAAGCTGTGTCTTGGGTCTAGGGTATAGTGTAATTAATGCTATTGAATGATAAGATAAAGGTAATAGTCCATGAGGTAAAGGTTAGATATTTATCTAGGAAGAAATAGAAAAGCTAAGATGAATACAGTGCATATCATAGAATGGAAGATCAATCACAAGATATGAAAGATCTGGAATGGTGATTGTGGCAGAGATCATCAAGATCCTGCAGAGTCATAATTGAGATTGATATCTTGATAAGAGATTGTATTGATCGAAGAGAAAAGGCAGAGATGAGAAAGGTGAGGACATCTTGAGGATGTGGAGAGATCTAAGATGATTGGTGTGAGTTTGTGAAAGTTATAAAAAGGTGAAGAGGGTGAAGATGTGATATACATGACAGGTGAAGATGTGATGTATGAAGGGACAAAGTAGTCATGTGATCAGGGATGTCATGTGACCCAAAGGTCATGTGATTGTGAGAAGTGCACCCAGTGCACTAGGAAGTCATGCCCATACACTAACACAAAGTACGCAGGAAGAGTTATGCACAACCTTGCTGATATAAAGTACAAGGTGTGAATATAATGTCATAACACCTAAGGGTTACCCTTCATTCTCTACATCTTTTATTATTCCATCAAACCAATGTTCAACTGACCACTTAAGGGATCATTTCATCATCATTAGTATGATTTTTTAATCCATAACAACAAATGATGAATCCTATGAGAGATGAGGTCCAGATAAAGAGAGTGCTAGGACAATAGGAAGAGAAAACGGATAAAAGAGAGGACTGAGATAGGGGCATCTTCAGAAATGAATTCCAGAACTACTCTTGCAAGTTCTTGATAATTATAGTACTCTTGCAACTAGGTTCTGTCTTCCTTCTAATATAATAATCTAACATGTATCATATAATCATGTTTGGCTCTTAGGGCAAGGGTTCCAAGCCTTGGGTGATCATGTGACTATTACCAGGTTGTCATCCTTGAGAATGAAGATGGTGTCACCATAGACTGAGGGTGTGTACAATAACTCCAACAGTGTTCCAACAAGAGACACAATGCTACTCATGGCTTAAGTTATCTGTAGTCCATAGAACATTAATATGATAAGATTCACATGGCAATAAGAGCCTCTTGGGATCACCAGTATAACATCAGTATCTAATATGATGGGAGATATATCACATGATGCTTTAGTATTTTCTAATATAGTTAGTTCTTTCAATGAATGTATTCTGTACTTCAAGATCTGGGTTCTGACTTGACAAGGTACAAGCTTGCTCATAGAGCCTTGCATTGGCTATTTGATGGTACAAGGATATGATGGTACAATAAGAGGGAAGGAGTAGGAATTGGCTTTATCTCCAGATGTCTCACTCCTAGGGATCCAATGAAGGACCAGTAGGTGAATAATATCCCTTACTTGCACTCATCACTAGGTCACCTTGATAGGCAGGATAGGAAAGGAGGTAACAAGTGGATTAGGCTGGGAAAACAGCCTGTACTCATAACCCCACTACTTATATGTTACAGGAGTGTGCACAGACCAAGCTGTGACTAGGGGTCTAGAGTAGAGGAATTAATGCTAGAGATACCTAGGGTAAAGGGTATAGTCCATGAGTAAAAGATTAGATATCTCTTCTAAAGAATGGAACAAAGCAGAGATGAGATGCAGGGTTTAATCTAAAATGGAAGATCAATCACAAGATGTGATGATCAGGGAAAGGGATCATGGCAGAGATCCATCTAGGATCTTGCAGAGTTTGTAAAAGTGATCATACTGATCAGAAGATAAGGGCAGAGATGAAAAAGAGGATCAAGATCAGAATGAAAGATTGATTAATAAGGTCATGACATTTGTGAAGAGGTGAAGAGAGATAAGAGATGTGATGCATGTGAAGGGTGAAAGGCATGATGATGTGAAGGGATCATGTGATCATGTGATCAGGAAAGGAGAAGTCATGGCACTTGTGCATGCAAGCAAGCAGTCATAGTGTAGAATCATACATGTTTGTACACAAATTCATAACAGGTATCATATGGTATGGGCAAGTTTAAGTAGACTTGAAACTCATGCATGGACCATACATGAGGGCAGGTGTGGGACATGACTGTTAACTCAGTAACCAATAGTACAGTGCCATGAGTAATAATAACAAAGGAAGAATGACAAATGAATGAGATGCTAACAAAGCAAGGTCAAGCTATGCATGAAAAGGAAGAGCAGAACTCAAAGCACAGATGATGACATAAGGTGGAAAGGATGAGTCAGCATCAAGAGAAGTTTGCATGGTGTGAGTAAAAGTCTATGACACAAAGGAAATCATAGATGTTGGTGCAGGTTGTAGAGAAAAATGTAACAGGGTGCCATAGCAGAGAAGAAACCTCTGAACTCACCAGAGGGGTAGTACAATAGTAAGAACCCTCCTGTATATTAAAATGCAGAGCTAGAAGCTCTTATATACAGAATAATATGTTTATCTAATCTACTGTACAGTAGTCCCTCATTTATTTCGCTTAGAAGTGACCTATAGGGGTACAATGTACAGTATACATATGTGTGCTATATTTGTACTCTTATCTACTTGTAGCTAGTAGATGGCAGCTTTGTAATGCCAGTCCAAACTGTCCAACAACAGGGACAAGTGTGGACATGATGGTAGATTGTACAACTTGAGTTAATCAGTAAGTGCAGGGCTCATAACCTGTTGGAATACTATCAATGATCTAACTCAGTCATGTGTGGATTGTGACAGACTGGATATATATTCACCTATCAAGGATCTAACTGAGTACAAGTTAGAATAAATAGGTGACAAAAGAATATGATATGATATCCTCACCTCAGTCATGTGCAGGTTGTGACAGACTGGGGTGATCATAGTACATGATTGGTCTTATATACAAAAGAGAAACAGTAAAGCCATACATTGGGATATATGTATGTATGACTGTCTGTGTCAGTCAACAGCTAAAGTAATAAATGAAAGAAAAGAGTGTCCACAATAGATTGCCATGTAAATGTCCCTGCATGTTGCCTGAAGTTTCATCTGTGAATGTGCTTGTTGATCTTGTTGATCTCTAACACCCACCCCTCTGCACACAGCCCACCCACCAGGTATGCCCACTACTGCAACAAAGTTGGGTGTACCTACTTATGATTCCGTCATAGAAATGCAATGAGGTCAGGTGGAACCTGAAACGTCTTATGGGCATCGTTCCTGGTCGGACATGTGGTATGGTTACCGCCTATTGTTGGAGATTGACAAGCGCATTCGCAGGTGAAACCTCAGGCAACATGCAGGGACGTTTCCATTGCAATCTATTGCGGACCCTCTTTTCTTTCATTTATTACTTTAGCCGTTGACTGACACAGACAGTCATATGATACATATATCCCGATGTACGGCTTTATTGTTTCTCTTTCGTATATAAGACCGATCGTTGTACTGATCACCCCAGTCCGTCGCATCCGTGCACGACTGATGTGAGGATATCATACCACATTCTTTTGTCGCCTACTTATTCTAACTCGTACTCAGTTAGATCCTCGATAGGTGAATATATATTTAGTCTGTCGCATCCGTGCACGACTGAGTTAGATCCTCGATAGCATTCCAACACCTATCGGTGCTGAATGAACAAAAATGCGCTGGAGCTGGCAAGGAACCTAGGACTCAATGGCTCCACAAGACTCAAAATGACAAGATGTCACGCGTTGCAAGGGACAATGATCATGATGTACGTGAATACAAGTGTAATTCACAAGGAGGAATGTTATGATTCAAATTAGCAGATTGCATTTGTCATGTTACTTTTTTGAAGACTTTTGCAAATATAGTGATGCCTTCACGAGGTTGACAGAGACCATCAAGAGTACCACACCCTCCCAGAGCTAACCAAGCAGAGACTAAAAGTAGCACTTTTGCTCTGCTATGGATTGCTGATAAGTTGTGGCCCAGAGTACTCAGTCACAAATGGACCACAGCCTGTGGTGTCCAATATACACACAGATCATCGATCATGCATGATTGATTAATCGATGTGATGGAATGCTATCGAGGATCTAACTCAGTCATGCATGGATGTGACAGACTAAATATATATTCACTTATCAAGGATCTAACTGAGTATGAGTTAGAATAAGTAGGTGACAAAAGAATGTGGTATGATATCCTCACTTCAGTCGTGCATGGACGCAATGGACTGGGGTGATCATAGTAAATGATCGGTCTTATATATGAAAGAGAAACAGTAAAGCCATACATTGGGATATATGTATTGTATGACTGTCTGTGTCAGTCAACAGCTAAAGTAATAAACAAGAGAAAAGAGGGTATGCAATAGATCGCAATGGAGACATCCCTGCATGTCGCCTGAGGTTTCACCTGCGAATGCGCTTGCCAATCTCCAACACGATGCTAGTGCGGACCACAACCGGTTATACTAAGTTGAATACAACCATCTCGAGAACACTGTCCTTCATTGGTATACGGTATAAGATGGTCATAGGACAATGCAAAGAAGCGTCTCAGGGCGCAATGAGGCTCTACAGGACCTGGGAGCCACAGCTAGTGTGAGTAGTACTAGAGAATTTCGAGCATTAAACTGCTGTGCGGTCGGATGATCACGGAAGGACTTGTACCGCAATGTGACGTACATGATGGCATAACAAGGCTGGAAGAGACTCCATGGTTGAATTTCCCTTCTGTATCGGAAACAAGTCCTACGAACTTTTTGGGGGACCATACCGTCACCAGATTCGGTTACTCAGGAAATCCAGATGACTGCGCGTGTGTTCCTTGCTTCCCATGGTATACTCGCAATCCGTTGAAGAAAGTCATCTCGCTGGAGGTGAGAGTTCTCCCAGGACAACATGCTGTTGTATAAATGCTTCATTACTATGTATGCCAGTGTATCTCGACGCACCGTAGAGCTGACCGCCGCTGTAGTGGTCAACCATCGCAAAGTCGTTAACACTCGGACTAGCTGGAATCACCCTGCGCTTCCAATCCCTTGTTATACTGTATCTACTTACAAAGCAACGCTTTTTTCTGATTGGTTTTCCCGACGCGGCCTCTTAGCAATCGTGTAACTCTGTACGTGCGCCTTCGGCCACACTCGCTTGAGACTGATTCTTCTAGGTCACGCTCAAGTTTGTCGCGGTGGGCTCACTATGTTGTCTGATATGTTTTCCGAGTGGTTTTGGTCACCTCTGGTGAGCCGTCGTTATTCCTACAACATTCATAAAGCTGACCTAACATATCTATTTCTCAGCCAGCAGTTTGGGAACGAGTCGTGTTGTGACTCGCGAATCGCCAGCGCCGCCCGTGTCCATGGCTCGTAAAATCTCTTCCATATCACTGTATTGACTTCACTCTAACACATTCTCTTGTCCCCGTCCATCTCAAGTCATCCTATGTGAGTCCGCTTAGCTTGTCTACCCTGCGCCTCTGCGCTCTTACGTGTTCTATAGCATTTCTAACAGTCCTTGTGATTAGATGCGTTTCCTTCGACCGGAAGTATACCAAGTGAGAATGATAGATCTGAGTCAAGTACGTTACATGACACAGAGTACGCTACCTGTAATCCTTGTAATCCCTAGTCAGTTGACAAGGATACGTGGGGTAACGCCTGCCGCAAACTGTTCATATGCGTCAGACATTTGTTCCGACGTTTGAGGTCCAATATTTTGGACTTACCGGGTCAGTGCACCTTAGAGAAATACATAACCGAATGATCAGAAACTGGACGACGAGTCGGTATCTGAAATCCCAATCTTTTTGCATGTCACAGGGCTGTTGCTCATAGTCTCTCACTCGCACACACCTCGAGCTAAAGGATGATCTCACAAGTAACGGCATATTTATACTACTATCTAGTCAAGAAATACAAAATGATATTCGGGAGCAACCATGATAAATGAGTAATTCGCAAATTTCAATTGTTTGAGTGCTGAGGTCGATGGGGTTGCAGCCGACCTTATTCATCCAAGGGAAGTAAATTAGCACTGCTTGGGTTTGCTTGCCCGGCTCACAATCTAGGTGACTTATGTCAATGATGTCGTCACTGCAGCAAAGGGGCTGCGAAGAGCACGTATCGCCACCTGCGAGGAACGAGATTAGGGAAAACTCGACGCCGACGAGACCGTCAACCACGGCAAGGACAATCCCAAGTAATTCGACGAGTGTGGTGAGCGCTGAGCTGCCTTGCTGCAACGTGGACCATCGTTAGTGCGACTCGCGAAACAGTGGGGAACTGGAAGATCTTAGAGTAGGTCTGGTTGCAACATTGGAGTGTGCCGGTGTCGCATTCGCCGCTGCCACCGTCACGAGTTTGAGGCTCGGCCGGGAAAGTGATGGCGACTGAAGCGAGGGCAGTGATGGGGAGGAGCGAAGCGAAGCAGATGTACATCTTTGTAGTGGTGAGTGGGCTGACTTGTTCGACACGCGATACGATGCTGGTTTAGACCGTTTTGCAACTCACACTTTATGCGCAGAGGATGGGTTCCCTCCTTCCCTATTTTGATCCCATCCCTCTGAACATAGCCAACTCGCCCAGTATGCCCGCCAGTGCGACAACATCGGGTGCATCTACTTATGATTCCGTCACAGATGGTCAGGTGGACAGCAAAATTCCAAGACTTATGAATATGGTTCCTAGTCGGATAAATGGTATGATTGGTGCTTGATCAAAATGCGCTAAAGATGGCCAGGAATGCAGAACGCTATGATTCCCACAGAGGCCCCAAGGAACAAAAGGTCATTGCAAGCAACGAATGACCGATCAGTGCCTGGGGTTGGAGAATGATCACAACACAATGTACGTGAATTCAAGCGTAATTAGCGGGAAGGTAAGTCATGAGCGGGGCGCGGGCCCAGCCACCAATTTTGGCAGCTAGTGGCACGCACGATTCATAAGCGAGTGATAATGGATCGACGCAAATGCGGCCTATAGTCAGATAATCCAGTATGAACATATTGTGGTCGGCGACGTTGATCTTTTAATTGAGGCCTCTGGTCAGTGAATCGATAGTGATTGGGCATGGCTGTGTGTAGTCGAGCAGTGCGTTCATTTCGGATACGTCCGTGTCCCGAGGCCTGGCAATAATGCTGCCGAGGCGGGGCAGAGCCTCGAACGTTGGGAGTGCGGTGCAGCCAAGATACCTCCGACAAGAGTCGTACCGCAACGTGGCGTACGTTCAAATGATGCGACAAGAGCTGGACGAGCCTCCACGACCAAGTTTCCATTTTGAGCACCGGCAACGAAGCCTGCGAAATTTTTTGAGGGGAAACAGATGTTGGACTAAGACAATAGTGCTCAGTCGTCGTGCGGGTGACGAACTGAGGAAAGAAAAGAAAGAGTATCCCCCATGGATATGCTCGACGTAAACACTGTCCAAATAACTGCATCAAGAAGGAAAAGAAGAGGGAAACATTGTCTGTGGGTGAGCTGCAATACGAAAGAAGAATGGAGTGACCGCTCACATGTCTAAACAGTATGTGTGCGGTCCGAACTTCCGTATTCCAACAACAGATTCTATCCATGCATGTGTTCTGTTCCCCACTTGCGCGTTGTCAAGTATCTCTTTATATGCCAGTGCATCAGGTAATATCAGCAGAGTTCCACTAGACAAATAATACGTGCTTATCTAATAGTGTGGCTTGTCTCCTTCCTACGCCCGAGCCTGTTCCTCAGACTGCTCCATTGGTTGCATTTTCCAATGTTGCTCTAGTTCCCGCTCCTGAGACACCCGTCCATTTTTTTTCTTTCTGAAAGCGCTTGGTTCTCCGATGAGAAAGAGGGAATAGAGCATACTCCAAATGATGGATGGCCTAAGTCAACGTTCTCCTGTATGTGCAGGTTAGTCTCATCACCAAGCAGGCCCGCCCCTTCGCCCGTAGTGACCTGTGTTGCAGTTTTGTTGACCCAGACCATGATGTTTACATCCCACCTGCCACCCATAGTGAGAAGATAAGACGTCCTGACCACGACGGCTGACTCATAACGACGCACATAAAGTTTGACTTGATGAATAAGATGTGCGTGGAGGATGTGATCGGAAGTCTGTGGACGTTTGAGTTCAAGACGAATGATCCAAGGGTAGCTCGCGCTTCAAGGCCCACCCCGTCGTCAGGAGCTTTCACAGCTCCCTGGAAGAATCAGACCTGGGAACCTGTCGCTCGTCATACATTCCCTTATAGTAGATGCACATTGCACTGATCGACGTGCTTGACTAGGAGCTAAATTACTTCGACGCAAAATGTGCCACCCTACAAAAGAGACCATATGAGAACATCTAGGGGCTGAGTCGAACAACATGGCGTCGGCCGGACTTTATCTGTCAACTATCTCCCAACTCTTATCCCCCCTTGCGGACTCAAGCAGGCGGCTTGAGACGGTATGAATCACCTTCATTGGTTCTGGATTTTTGAAGTCCAGGGTGAAATCATCATTATCTGCGTCTTGCCTGGCATGTGGATGACGGGCCCGGAAGCTGAAATGGTCGCACGAATGGAACACTGCACCAAGGATAGTTTTCCGTACCAATAATAGGGGTTCCCTTTGACATCGAGAGCCGAACCACGTGACGCGAAGACCTCGGGAGTTCGCCGTTTGGGGTGTGGTATCTGCACGGCCGCCATGCAATCTGATCTGCTGCCAGCAAGCACCAAATGTGTACTCTTATGTTTGTACTTCTATGGTGAAGCAATTGCTCGTGCCCTCAAGCTCTTTCAGTCTCAAAGACCGAGGTCCGGCTGAGATGCCTTTTTTTTTCTTTCCTTGCGGCATCGACCTGCCACGTTATCTTCTGCATCCATCACACCAAGAAAGCGTTCCAATGCCCTGCATATTAGTCCACATTGACACATCCTGACCAAAACCACTTGCCTGTCCTCGTTAGTCGTCGTACTACATATCCTCTCCTGGGTGTCGTGCAGAGTCGTCTGATTATTGTTTCAGGTCTACTTTTGAGCGCCAACTGCAAGCAGAGTGTTTTTTCATTGTCCATCCGGAGTGTGTTGACCGACTTTGTACGTCTGCGGCCTACCGTTATTATCCGAGTATATTATTCTTGCTACTTATCATTACTCATTGCAGCGCGTCACCAAGTGCAATCATTCGTCCCTACACCTGAAGCACAGTGGGTCCTCTCATGAGCATCCTTAGTCGTGTCCATTATCATCCAAGCGATGGCTGAGTCAATTATCCTAGATACCAATATTCACCTCTTGCAACTCAAGCTGCCAGGCTCGTTCTCTTTATCTCCACTTAAACAACAGTTCCGATTACTTTTTGCCCGATACGGTACGGTCTTCATTGTACAAAATGGTCAAGTAAGTTTGCGCGCCGCCGGTTGATCTTTCTAATTTGCGCTCTCATCTCTTCTAGACTGTCCGTCAAGTTACGGCTTCTCTAGATCGCCTTGTTTGCTTTCTTGGTGGTGTAGACTACTCAGGTACGTCTGTCGTCGCGTTGCCTGTGACTCCCTGGTGTTGACCCTCCTGCTCAGCTAGCAACCTTGTCTTCGTCTTTATCATTGCCATCGACGTCATTTCTTGTGTCTGCCCATCTCAAGCTGGCCCGGGTATACTTGCTAAAATCTCGTCCTGTGCATCCTATGTAATCTGATGCAACCTGCAACTCTTTGAACATGTTCCACTCGAGTTCAATGCCTGCAGGCTTAGTACGTTGTTTTGCGTGCTTGTCGCGTGCCTCTGATGGCTCAGTTATGTCGCATAGCGTATCGTATACCTGATCTAGAAGCTAACTCACATTGTCTTCACCAACGAATGTCTCTAGCACGAGTTGTCGTGGCTCGCCGCTGGTGTCCATCGCTTTCGTGTTGTTGCAGATACATATATTGTCTCTTGTATGAATCTGTATGTCTGCGTTACCTCTTGCCCTGTCACATACCGTCTATCTTGCGTATGGGCGCTCTTCGTCGCATCTAGCTGTTCGGCTGGCTCTGTCTGTTGATGCCTCCCATCGTGATTTTGGTCCGTAGTAATCACAACATCTTGTGGAGGTGTGTCCTATCCGTTGTTATGGCCGTCTGATTTCGATTGCTCAGCCAGTCTGGTTGTCCGTGTGGGCTATCAGATGCTTTGCGTACCCTTCGGGATCTTCAGTTGGCTCTATGGTCTCTCGAGTCAGCTTGGTTTACCAACACCTTGATTGTCCTATTCATACCGCTGACATCCGCGCCGTCGCCGACTACTTGGTTGTTTGCAGTGGTAGGTGAGGGAACCATGCTTTCAACGGCACAAAATTGGTTCCAACCACAATCATCCCCGACCTCCATGTTCATACGGAGAATAGGACACAATGGATCAGGGGCACATGTCATTGTCTGGTGAGCAGGTATTTCCCAAGGAAGCAAGACACGACACAGAAGGCGTTGCCTATGACCAGTAATTCCGATCGTATATACTGGGTCCTCGATGTTTGCATCCAATAAGATATGTTCACTACCATGCGTTCCGAACCTTCATTTGCGTTCGAGGTGTCTTTCTTGTGCAGTGTCATTGAGTGTGTGCCATGTGTCTCACTCATTCACGCCTCAGGCTCAAGCTGGCTTCAATACTTCTCCTCGCAAACTTGGAATATCAAATCACCGATCCGACATCATTCCCTTTACATGCACAATATACCAATGCTACCCATGCGAAGCCAGAGAAAAAAAGGGGGGAGGAAATACACGAGGTTTCTGGGGCATTGAAAACTCGGACACTTTGCAAACTTTAACTGTTTACGCGTTGATGTTGATGGGGATACAACCAACGTTGATCAACCCGCCCTATCTGAGCAAGTGAAAATAGATTAGCGTTGCTCGCATCTGTGACGCAGACTGGCTGACCTACAAAAGTATTGCCATTGCAGCAGACAGGCTGCGCGGAACAGGCAGCACCAGTACCCGTACCAATGATGGTCACCAGGGTGCAACCGAGCTCGACAAGGCCGTTAATCACAGGAAGGATAATCCCGAGCAGCCCTGCAAGCCGGGTGATAGTCGGGTCACTCGTCTGCAGTGAGAGCGATCGTCAGCACATGGTGCAATGTGATGAGCGGGGAACGCGCACTGTGTAAGTCTCGTTGCAACATAGGATTGGGCCAGTGTCGCTTTCACTGCTACTACCGCCCGTCGGAGAAGTGGAAACGACTGCGGAGAGGGCAGCGATAGGGAGAAAAGCAGAGAAGCGGGTGTATGTACATCTTTGCGTTGGTGAGTTGTTTGATGGGGACTTATCTTGCAGCAGATCTTTTATACGCAGACGGGGAGCCACTTCCACCCTCTCCGTCCCATCCTTCGGCACAGCCCAGTCGCCTAGTATGCGGGTGGACGAAGGAATGCCAAGATGTACGAGTGAGGTTCCTGGTTGGACTTGTGATGTGACCACTGTTCATGAGTGGTTGGATCGACAAATATGTGGATGGCAGCAAAGAGGACAGCGACCCATCCCTTCTTCAGCGGCTTAAGGAAAGTAAGATATCGTGCATCGCAGGGGGCCAGTGGCCGAGCAGTGCTTGGATCAGCCAATGACCAGCACACAGCGTACGTGAATACCAGCTTTATTGGTAGAGATATGTTATGAGCAAAGCCTGGGACCAGCTATCAGTTGCACCCCGTGGAGTGTGCATACACACGGACCATGGGCGTGCCGAACCATTGATTGACTCTAAGACGGCTCACAATCCTGTACGAAGACGACTGTCTTGCGATCGCCATGTTCTTTGGACCACGTTTGATCGGTGATGATTGAGATGGCTATGTAAAGTCAAATACCACGTGCATTCGGATACGTCCATGCCCCGATACCCGAGGAATACTGTCAAGAAGGGCAAGGGCCTCGAGCGTTGAGCCTGCTACACAGCAAAAACACCGATCACGCAAGGGACGTACATTATGACACAAGGCAGGAAAAGTCCACGACCTGGTGTCTCTTCGAAGGATCGGGGGTAGAGCTTGCGAATTCTCTTGGGGAGAATGGAAATGACCAGATTCAGAGGCTCGAGACGTCCAACGATGGACGACGTGCACGTTCCGTGCTTACCTATGACCCGGTCACAATCCCCTTGTATGTTCACCGTTTCACAAGCGGTGAAAACTACTATATTCATCCTGGACCAGAAAAACCAAGCCTGAACGAAATATACCATGTTAGTCTGGATACCAAATGGCGCGTAAATATTTTTTTAATTCTTGCTTATGTAAGGAAACTGAGGTAAGCGAAATGATTTCCGACAGAGTCAACTTGTACCTTACCTCTGAACGACCTAGTATAGTGCCTTAACGCCTAACGGAATTCCGAACATCGCGAAAAATACATTCGACTTGGACACCTCATGCAACATACCCCGTGTAAGCCCATGGAGAAACAGAAATAAGGAGTCGGGGTTCGTCGGTCTTGTACATCCGAAGTTTTTTTCTGCACTCTAGTCCCCGAAGACTATAGGTTGATGATGTTTCAGACATGCCGCAAGCAAGTCCGGAAGTCCAATGGGTCATTTAGTATCCGCCTCGCGCAATTTCTGGACAATGAGTGAATTACTACGTCAGCCTATATGCTTCGAGACGTCTACCTGCACCATCAAACAAGCTTATGCGTACTTTCGTGCCTACAAGATAGTTCACAATGTAGGCGGTGTGTCCGTTCAGCAAGAAGAGAGAAATAATAGACATCTCCGAGATGTCGACGTTGAGGTATGTCGTCCGTAGTTAGTTGCTACAGTCGCTGAGACTAGGACGTAGACTGTTATAGTTTCTTCTATGAACCATATCGAAAATCCCAGATTTATGTTCGGACGAAATACAAGAAATACTGGCCGTATCGTGCGGTGTACAGGTCTGACCATTTGGAGAACTCTCCGCAGAGAGGGCTTCAAGATGGAGAAGGTGATCGTTTCACTATGTCGTCAATTACTGCTAGTTATTCTCCTAGATCACACGTGTCGTGCAGAAAGGTCTGCACAGAAGTGACTTGAATATTTTGCCAGGATAGGACTGTACCAGGCAGAGCAGTTGGTTTTTGTTGACGAAAGTTCCTTAGATCGCCAAACAACTTACCATGGTCATGCCTGGTCGGTTCGAGGTATCAAGGCCCAGCGTAAAGCAATTTTTGCTCGTGGTCGATGGTGAGCTCATATAACACTTTCCGATTATTGTCAATTATATTGTAGTTTCTCTGTTCTTCCTGCTGTCTCGCTTCATGAAGGCACTTTGTATTGTGATACCACTATATTGTGATACCACTGAAGGTTCCCTCTGTGCGAATACTTTTATGACGTTTACTGACCGCTTACTCGACACTATGCAACCCTTCCCTACCGCGAATTCTGTGATTGTAACGGATGACTGTAAATTCCACAGATGTTCCGAGGTCGAGGAACTGATATACTCCAGGTAATATACCTATACTATATTATATGATAACTCGAACTGATCGTTTTGAAAAGAAATGAGCTGCGAGTTCCTCCCTCCCCACCCTTCTGACTTCAACCTGATTGAACTGACCCTCTGTAATGAAATACAACCTCCGTAGGAATGACAACGTTGCTCGTTTGGCCAAGATAGAGTCGTCAGACGGGCAGATTTATACTACTTTACTTCGGGCATTCTATACGACCACATTTATAATTGGTTTTTGTATCGTGGCTACACAGTATATGATCTACTATACAGTCCCGACATAGTTGTTTGATTTGCAAACATCGTAATATTGAACGTTGAACGTTCGAACTTTGATGTGATGCATGAACGTGCACTCGAGCAGAGTCCGAATAAGAAGACGGGTAACTTAACTCACAACGTTCGAAGCGCAGTATCTACTACTTGTAGCATTTCTTCAGACACCACGTCAATATTCGTAGAATTTACACGCTCTATCCGCTTGCACCTCCAGTCTCATATATACTCGACTAGAGGTAAGCTATGCAACATACCCATTTATCCTCTGCTCATTTAGAATAGTCTTCGCACTCTTTACACCAGCCTTGTATACTGTCGACTGGCGATTTTATACCCCTTTCGTCATCTTTTCACAGCTTCATTGAGGATACAACATGCCGAGACTTGACAGGAACCGTCAACGGGGATAAAAATATCGAGGACCGCTGTGCATGACAAATTCGCCATTTCCTGGATCGGACGGCGTTAAGGAGGTTCAGAGCGAGTATTACATTCCGACATCTGCTTACTCTGTGTCGATCATTGTGCACGTCATATCCAAGATAAGACTGGAGAGGTAGCAACTCGGACTTTGACGCACTCTGGGAGGTCTCTACAATATACGTATTTAAAGGATGCGTCTCGGTACAGTTTACTTGACTGTTTTCGCTTTCGATGGAACCAACCTCGACTTCTATCAAAGAGCAACGCTTCCAGCAGTATGAGGTTGGTTACAACAGTTACATTTGTCTGGCATTGTTAGTGGTCCGGCCAAAGAGGCAAGTCGTGGTCACACATTACACAGAC
>JBBPJS010000503.1:0-16047 GCA_038088835.1 Singerocomus rubriflavus | reverse complement strand
GGGAAAGCCGTCATCTCCCAACTCTACATTGACATGACCATCGCTCTCATGCGTGACTTTGGGATCCATGTCACTCGCGAGCGCGACCCCGAGACCGGCACACCGCTCAACGTGTACAGGATCCCGCGCGGGGTGTACACCATCCCCGAATCGGGCGTCTTCACGATCGAGTCGGACGCATCAAGCGCAACATACCCGCTTGCCGTCGCCGCCATTACCGGTACGACATGTACGGTTGCCTCGATCGGTTCCTCGTCCCTCCAAGGAGATGCACGCTTTGCCAAAGAGATTCTCGAGCCGATGGGATGCACTGTCGTTCAGACCGCTACAGAGACGACCGTCACGGGACCCCCGATCGGAACGCTCCAGGCAATGGGCGAGGTGGACATGGAACCCATGACCGATGCGTTCTTGACAGCTGCCGTCGTCGGTGCTGTCGCGACTAACGGCGGAGAGGGCGGAGAAGGCGGTGTTGGCAAGAACGTCTTACGGATTCGTGGGATTGCGAACCAACGTGTCAAAGAGTGCAATCGTATCAAAGCAATGAGAGACCAACTTGGTACGTTACATGAACTCGTGCACGAAATTATTTGCTGACATGCGTGCAGCAAAGTTTGGGGTCGAGACGGATGAATTTGAAGATGGGATCGTCATATACGGGCGGCCGCTTGCCAGTCTCAAGCACGGCGCTTCGATTCATTGTTACGATGACCACCGCGTTGCGATGGCATTTTCTGTTCTTGCGACTGTTGTCGATGACACTGTCATCGAGGAAAAGCGCTGTGTCGAAAAGACATGGCCCAATTGGTGGGATGACCTAGAAAACAAGGTACGGCATACGTATATTCTCATTCACAGCACCTCATACATCATGCAGATCGGCATCCAAGTCCAAGCTGTCGACATACCCCGCGCACAACCGCCTTCTGCAGCGACCGCCATGCTCGCATCACCCAAAGTGCTCACACCGTCGACGATACCGTCGATCCTCATCATTGGCATGCGCGGTTCTGGCAAGTCCCATATTGGCGTGCTTGCCTCGCGTGCACTCTCTCTCCCCTTCCTCGACTTTGATGTCCAGTTCGCGTCGTTATATCCACCCTCCGTACGAGCCTATGTAGAATCACACGGGTGGTCAGCCTTCCGGGAAGCCGAGACGAAGCTCTTGCACTCTCTCCTGTCCACACACGCCAAGGGTTGGGTGATCAGTCTCGGAGGGGGGATTGTCGAGACGCCCGCAGCACGCGAAACACTTGTCAACTTTGCGACCCGGGAAGGCGGCAAAGTCGTTTGGGTGCAGCGTGAGTTGCCCGTTATTGAGTCCTACCTTAGTCAGGAAGGCGAGCGGCCTGCATATGGCGAAGAGGTGCAGGACGTATATGCGCGTCGCGAGCCGTGGTTCGCGCAGTGTGCCGGGTACGAGTTCTGCAACTATGCTACACTCGAAGGTGGTTTGGACCTCGAGGTGGAGAGGTTCTTTGGGCATGTGTCTGGATTAAGACCGAACCTGGCACCAAACGTGGCCAAGGCTGCACAGGGCGTGCGATCGTACTTTTTATCGCTGACGTATCCAAACGTCGTGCCTGCGTTGGCGAGTATTCCTGAGCTCAGCGCAGGCGTGGACGCGCTCGAGCTACGTGTCGACCTCCTCCACGAGACGGGTATTACAAACCCAATTCCAACCCATGCATACGTCTCGCAACAACTTTCTGCACTCCGACGCGCCACGTCTCTTCCTATTGTGTTCACCGTCCGAACCATCGCACAAGGTGGAGCTTTCCCTGACGATGCGAAGAAGGAGGCTGCAGATTTGCTGAAGCTCGCGTTGCGTCTTGGATGCGAATACGTCGACGTCGAGACGACACTCCCGTCACACTTTATCAAAGAGATTATGCACCTCAAAGGAGCGTCCCAGATTATTGCTTCGTTCCACGATTGGGTGGGTGCGATTCCATGGGACGCGCCAACAATGTCGTCGACGTATGGCGTTGCGTCGCAATACGGCGACATCGTCAAGCTCATCTCCAAAGCAACCTCGTTGGCAAACAACTTTGCCCTTCAAGCCTTTGTCGCCAAGCACACCACCAAGCCGCTTATCGCGATCAACATGGGCGCGCAAGGGCAGCTCTCGCGAGTGCTCAATACATGCTTTACGCCTGTCACACATCCGCTACTCCCCAGCAAAGCCGCGCCAGGCCAGCTTTCATTTGTTGAGATCCAGAGGGCGCTGCGCCTATGCGGGCTGCTCCCCGCGCGCCAGTATTATCTCTTTGGTACACCGATCGCGCATTCCATGTCTCCGACGCTGCACAATACAGCGTTTGAGGTACTCGGGCTCCCACATAAATACAGTCTGTTCGAAACACCGACGGTCAACGACGACATTCGGGCGATCGTTCGGGAAGAACGGTTTGGTGGGGCAAGCGTGACGATCCCGTTCAAGTTGGATGTCATACCGTTGTTGGACAAGTTGTCGGATGCAGCCAAGGCGATTGGGGCAGTGAATACGATCGTGCCGAGAGATGGGGTGCTCTACGGGGAGAATACGGATTATCTTGGGATCGTGGCGGCCGTCAAGGGGCGTGCATCAGCAGTAGGAGCAGGAATAGAGGAGGCGGCGCTGGTGATTGGGGCAGGGGGTACAGCGCGCGCGGCGGTGTACGCGCTCAAGACGTTGGGTGTGCGGGAGGTGTATGTGTTTAACCGAACGTGGGACAAGGCCGAGGCCCTTGCGACGGCATTTGACGAGGGGGAAGAACAGGGCAAGACGCGGGTCCGTGCGATCGAGGCTTTGGGGGTGTGGCCCAGTGCATCTCCGCGCGTGATCGTGTCGACCGTTCCTGCCGATGCCACGACAACTGGTACCTCGACCACGAACTCGACAGACGAGATTCATCTCCCCACGACGCTCTTTGGCGCGTCCACAGGCGTCGTCGTCGACATGGCGTATAAGCCGGCGGAGACGCCGCTACTTCGACTCGCTGCGGAAGCGGGGACGGGATGGGCGAGTGTGAGAGGGGTGGAGGTGTTGCTCGAGCAGGGGTATGTGCAGTTTGAGATGTGGACGGGAAGAGCGTGTCCAAAGGAGAAGGTGAGGGCGAGGGTGCTGGCACGGTATGACGCTGCATGATGTGCCGCACTGCGGGTGAAAATTCTTTTACATGGCGATGTATTTCTTGTCGGTGTGCTGTAACGATGGCTTCAACTGCCACCAATAATAGTGTTGTGGGAGTAGGATACAGGACTCGGTTCATGTGCAGAGTCGTACAATCTGACGCTTTCCTTTCTAATTATCGAGCGCTACCAACCCTACAGCAACTCGAACGCTCTTTCCTCGACTAACTGCATGATCCATGTCCTCGATCGAGAAGACGCTCATCGGCATTGCCAACGTCTCAAAGCAACTCGCTCACACACTTGATCGACTCGGTCGTAAGACCGAAAGCTATCGGTTGGAGAAAATTGTCGTCGGGGCCCGCATAGTCTTGCAAGCACAAATCCAGACGTCCCATCTCGAGGGGGATAATGTAGACGATCGCCTTGTGGACTGGTTAAAGACCGAAGAACCCCAAGCATGTTTGCGCACATTGAACCAGATGGAAGAAATACTCAACAGCAAGGTCGAATACGACATGAAGAGCCTCTTCCAGTCGTCACGGTCTACGCAGGGCCAAGACAAAATCGAAGAGGCGATCAGACTGTTCCAAATGCGCAAGGATTACTTGCATTTCTTGCTCATGACAGATGATATCTGGTGGGTGTGTCGACACGTATGCATGGAAAGTATGATTCACCGTTCAGCCAGGAATCGTGGGAGTGGCGCTCAGCAACCACCATCAGTAACCGCACGGCAAGATGGATCGCACGTCAATCGAGCACCCGATGGACGGTATCCGGCAACAGCTACACAATCACGAAGTCTCAGTGTTTCCAATGTCACGCCTACGAGAAAGATGAGCATGGTGGAGAGGAAACAAGGAGTGAATTGTATGTAGCCACAATCACCCTTACATGCTCGAGCTTTTGATGATTACACCTATCTGTAGCGGAAAAACTGGAGAGCGTCGTGATATGGCTCAATGCATGGAACTCTAGGGGGACACATGAGCGGACTGTCCTTCTGCGGCAACCCGATACATGTACATGGCTGCTTGAAACGAGCGAGTATAGAATGTGGAGGAGTGCAGAGAACTCGTTTTTGTGGCTGCATGGGAAACGTAAGGTGTTTAAAGTCTTTCAGTTTTATTTGTCGCTGAAGTGAACATGCTCACAGCTGGATCGGGCAAGTCAGTGCTAGCGTGCGTGTGTGCTCCATGCCTCGCTGTGATGTTGACCCTCGTCACAGTGCTTTCGTGATTGAAGAACTCAAGAATACACTACAAGACGGCGAAGTTTTGTTGTACTTCTATTGCGACTTTCGGGAGGAACGGTCCACGAGTGCAGCTGAAGTGTTGCGCTCCTTACTCTCCCAGCTAATTGAACAACTCTCTTCCCACGCGGTCGATCCTGAAGAATTGATCAACGACCTGGCTAAAGAGAGAGATGGAGGTGGTTCAACGCTCAGCAATGCTACGTTTCTTGCTCGCCATGTTGTCCGTGCAGTGAAACACTTCCGTGAACCGCCATTGCTTGTTATCGATGCCCTGGACGAGTGCGGAGATGTGGAGGAGCTGCTTCCTGCTCTCACCCAATTACGGGGTGCTCCTATTCGGTTATTAACCATCAGCCGGCCAAAACAGATCATCAAGGAGTTTTTCTCAGGATTTCCTTTCATCAATATGGAAACAACGCATCATGCAATATCGGGGGACATTAGACTACATGTCACACGAGAACTGGACTCGCATCGACGATTGAGAATCTTGGATCCTAATTTGAAGGAAGAGGTTTCCTCCACACTATGCTGGAAAGCAGGCGGAATGTGAGTGCCATTATGCTACTTACTGTGCGAATTGAATTGATGGTTTCTGGGTGGTAGGTTTCGTTGGGTGCAGTGTCAGCTCAATGCTCTCAAGGGATGTGTGACTAGGTCAGACATCCGGGAAGCACTTAGTGATCTTCCGAGCGACCTGAACACCACATACGAGCGCATCCTCTTGGAGATTGACAGGGTTAAGCAACATCGCAACATCGCCCGGCGTACATTAGGTTGGCTCGTAGTTGCATTGCAGCCTCTGCGACTCTCCGAAATCATGGAAGCCCTCTCAGTTGACCTCGAGCAGCGAGTCCTAAATTGTGATTCCGTACCGGTTCATGGAATTGCTTTACTGGATGCGCTAGGCAGTTTAGTGATGTATGATGAAGAGACAGATGTCATCATTCTGTCTCACTTCAGTGTCAAGGTGTGATTGACGTCATGATTACCTCTATCTAGCAGCTGAACTGTTGTTTATATTTGTAGGAATATTTGATGGCAGAGTCGACTGGCAAAGGATATCCGGCATATCATGTCAACGAACAATCTGCTCACACACAGCTAGCCTTGGTGTGCCTTTGTTACATTGGCATCCTTCTTGAGCACCCTCAGGAACCCGAGAGTTATGAAGTATCGATCCGTGACGGGTATGAGCTATGGGAGCATTGCGATAGCGCAAATATGACGGCTACCCATTCTAGAAAACAGCCTGGATCTTTCCCCGAGTCTCGACCACTTCTTGGATATGCATTGTCTGCTGGTTTCTCCCACCTTGAACATGTCAACCCGAACAATGAAGCAGTCTTGCATGCTATTGAATATTTCCGGTCAAGTGCACAACAACATTTTTTGGAATGGGAACAGTTGCACAAGAGAATCATTTTCCCCTACCTTCCACACCCAGTTTCCCATGATCTTGGGCTATACATCCTTATTGTCTTTGGTTCTGAGCCACTCCTTCATTCATTCATCTCCCACAATAAATTCCAACCAAAGGATGGGACAAATCCTCTCATTTATGCAGCAAACCTTGGCAAGATTGCACATGCAAGAATCTTGTTGTCCAGAGGTGTTAACCTCAATCATAGAGGGTTAGATATTGAAAGTTCCAAACAGGTTTTACCACTTCAGGTTGCTGTTAGGAATGAGGACAGATCTATGATTGATCTCTTTTTAGATGAAGGAAGTTGTGTGCCTGATGAATTCTTTGAAGATGTTCTCCAGGGCCACTATAGATTCTATGACTGGGACATTCTCTCAAGGCTGCTACAAACTGATGACTTTGTGGAATGGGCAATCAATGTTCAAGATGAAGGGCTTGTACTTCTATGTGCAGTGCATCTGATGGTTAGAAAGCACGAGCTGTGGCACTCACAAGGCATCTATGAAGCTATTGTCCACCAAAGGCTCCTTCAGATCATCTGTGACATACCTATTTCACTTGATGAAACATCTGCACGCCACAGAGTATCCAAAGGGGTTATTTTCACCATCAAATATATGCTTTTCCAAGAGATACCATTCCCCTCCGACATCATTCTCGATGCATCACAGAGCATGAACTCAACCATGATACGCCTGTTTCTTGACATGGGATATGAAGCCAATGTTGCTTCATTCACTAGGGATACCCCAATTCATCTGGTCCTGAAGTCTTACTCTCCTTATGAATCCGAAAGTACTTATGTCGAGTGTATTCGTTTGTTCGTTGATGCAGGTTGCGATCCATCTGCATGCGACTCGTCCGGAAAATCCCCCCTCCATATTGCGGCTGGACATGGATACATCTCCGTTGTGAAATATTTGCTCTCATTGCAGGTACCCTTACCATCGGATATTTTGCTTCAATCAACCAAGGCAGCGGTGGCCCAGTTGCTAACACGCCAAGGGGCTAACGTGCATGCAATTGCAGCTGACGGAAGCACACCACTCCATCTCGTTCTGGACAGAAACATGAACATGAACTGGGCAGACGATGAGGTGAATGAACTTCTGGAATATGCCAAGGTCCTCATCGACGCTGGGTGTGACCCTCGCTTACCTAATGCACTCGACGAGACAGCTTTGGAGGTTGCAGCGAAACAAGCCCATATTTCCATTGTGGAGTATATGCTTTCAATTGGCGTCTCGCTCCCTCCCAATATACTCCTCTGTGTGCTTGGTCGCTACAGTTCAAATGCAATTTCGATGGTCAGATTCCTTGTCGACAAGGGGGCAGACATTCGTGTCACTCGTCCCAACGGAGACACGCTGCTTCATCTGGCCACGTCTGCATGGTTGATGGAGACAGAGTGCCTGGAGATAATGGAGGTCCTTGTTAATGCTGGATGTGACATTCGTGCATGCAATGTCGCAGGCGACACTCCATTTCACATCGCTGCAAGGAAGGGATGCACAGGGGCCATGAAATATCTGCTTTCTCTCGGCGTCTCAATCCCCCCCGATGTAATGCTCACGCAATTTCAATGGGATGATTTTTACCTGGGCCATCCACGGACATACCAGAATCAGGCAGCGATCTGTTTCCTCCTTGATGAAGGGAGTGATGTACACACTCGCTCAAAGGATGGGGATACATTACTACATGTTGCGACGGATATTCGAGACGAGGATGCTTCCCTGGAACTTGTCGAATTTCTTGTTCATGCAGGGTGCAAGCCTTCTCTACCTAATTCAAAATACGAAACACCCCTTCACGTAGCCGCACACCAAGGACATCTCTCCGTCGTCAAATATTTCCTCTCCTTCGGCATACCTCTTCCCCGTGATATCTTACTAGCTGCGTCAACGAGTGGCTCCTGGGAGTTAACGGAGCTGATTTATTACCTTATCGAAAAAGGTGCTGACGTCTCTGCTGTCACGAAGGACGGGGACACACCACTACACCTACTGATGACCAGAGGTAGTACAAAAGATTGTTGGAGCAATGCTAAAATCCTCATCCATGCTGGTTGCAATCCTTACGCTCGTAACGCAGCAGGGAGGACACCGATACACATCGCTGCCAAACATGGATGTGTTGATGTCCTGGAGTATCTCCTTTCAGAAGGTGTACCACTACCAGACGATATCTTGGCCACCTCGAGATCATCCACGATTCTTTTCCTCGTCAGAAAAGGGATTGACGTGCGCTGTGTTACAGCAAACGTTGACATGCAGCCGATGCATTGTGCCTTTGACTGTGACAGTGACGAAGATTGCTTGGAGTGTGCTAAAATCCTCGTCGACGCGGGCTGGGAAGTTTCATCAAGGAATTCGGCTGGCGAAACCCCCATCCACATTGCGGCAAGCCACAAAAGCATTTCTACTGTTCAGTACCTGCTTTCACAGGGCACTCCACTCCCCTCTGATGTTTTGCTTTTGGCGTATTCAAGCGGCTGGAACTATTATGGTTCAGGACAGAAATGGGTAGCACTGATTCGTTTCTTGATTCATGAGGGGGCCAGTGTACATGTCGCCAAGTCGAACGGAGATACCCCCTTGCATCTCGTCTTACGGTCATCCATAGACGAGAAAGAGGATGCTCTGTCGTGCTTGTGCGAAGCCATCCAGATTTTGCTCAACCGCGGTGCTGACCCCTTCGTACGGAATGCAGAGGGACAGACGCCATTTGACATCGCAGAAGCGTACGGACAGTTTTTCAAGGAAAATTTCCTACGTTTGATTCGGAAATCTCGAGAGTGTAGCCAGAGTCCTTGATCAAAGTATTTATTCCCTGCCGCAGGAGTGTTGTGTTGTATTCGCGCAGAGGTTTGCAGAAATGACGTATCTAAACACTCGTTGAATGCATATACAAATTCTCGGCATGTCTCATTTGAATATCACCCAGGGCTGAACCAAGCTCCTTCAAGGTGTGTCCGGTGTGTACCAAACGAATCTACTCTACTTGGTACCCAAGTAAGTACTCAAGTACTCACGTGACACGAATGAACTACATCCCTTGTCTACAGTCACCATGGTGGGTGTAGCTTCCTAAAATCCTCTCTTATCAGCTGTCGCTTGTCAAATGCACACCACAATAGGATGGGTGGTATTAGTGTGGACTCGATAATCTGCTATGGTTGCCATCACATCCAGAATACTGCATGAGAACGAAGAAGTGCAGGTGGACACCCGAAAGGAGCCCGACAGCCCAGCTTGCTTGCAGGAGCATGTTTGGCATTACAGGTCATTGCTGGTATCATGATCGATAGGGAGCCTCCTCAGGCTCCATGCTCTTTCATCGAGAACATCCGAGTTGTGCGATGCCGGACGATGCAAAAGGAGAAACCGGCCAGTCATTCAAATGATAGCAGTTAAGTCGCCCATGACATTCGACAGACCCCGTCACATCATGCTCGAAAGTCTTCCAAGTAGTACAGGAGAACCCCCGTCAAAGAAGCGCCGCATGTTGTCTGACCAAATTGAGCCTGTCGAGACCGTGCGGGTCAAGGAGGAGTCACTGAAGCCCTGGAAGATCGGTGATCGGCCAGAAGGGATGGCTAGTAGTAAGAACACGCAGCAGCATACTCCACGATTTTCTCTTGTACTTTCAGTACCAGCCAAGGCACACACGAAGTAGGCATTCGAATAGAGTGAAAACGAAAATGGTGTGCATATGGCAGGCGGGGAAGAGAGGGAGAGAAGGAATGACTCATGCCGCAGAGAAATTGGGAGCAGCTCTCCAACCCCGCAATGATACGCCTGCAGGTCGCAACCATGACTGGAGGCTGATCCGAGGCGTAGTCACAGACCTTATCCCCATCTGCAAGAGCAGGGGGATACGCAGGACGATCATTCAATCGAGATTCGGTACATCATTCTATCCTATCTTAGTGAAAGTGAGGGGACTAATGGAAATGATATGGACCCCTCCACACCCTCTGGGGATATCGGCAGGGACTCCCGGAGCCTCGTGTTCATTGGCTGGTAGATGCCCTAACATGCACCCCACAGGCAATGGGCTAAATGTGGTCGTTATCACCAAGGCCACTCACACACACCGCACGCATCGCGTATATTGTTGTGTGACACACGCCACCGCCCAAGCCAGCTGAATTCACAAGTGAAAGAGGGTCATCGGCGCGGCGATACTTGTGATGGATGGGAATCCATGGAGGAGGCGCAAAGCACGACCCTAGAAGTCAAATCCGTGCGCTCGGAAAAGACGACCCAAGCGATCAAACCTGTTCGTTACGCCCGCCAGACACCCCCTGTGCCGAGGATCAGGACTGTGTACGGCACGCACAGGACGGGCGGAGGGGCAGTTGTGGGGCGCTCAACTTTGAGCCTGCGAAAGCTCTCATCAACGAGGTTAAGCTGTTATTATCCAACTGCTGTGCTTCCAGGACCGTTTGGGTAATTAGTTGGAACGATCAATGGGAGGAGTACTATGGACAGACTAGAAATATGACCACGAGATAGATTTGATAGCCACGGCCCAACAGACGGCTGGTAACCCGGGTACGAAAGAAGACAGTGGGGAGAGAAAGAAAGGTTCTTATCGGCAATGAGGCCAGCAGCAGCTCAAAATGGATGTGGCAGGCGGGCCGATAGCACTCTTTCGGGCACCTACATACACTTATTCGATCCCGTGTAGTATCTTCCAGAACGAGCTGGGAAGAGTCTCATTCCTACCATCCCGGGACAAGATTCGCGACGCAAAACGGGGTATGCTGCACCGAATCTCTTCACATGCCCATGAGCAAGCGAGTTGAGCCGAGCACCGTCTGTCGAGAGGACATCTGCTAAGGAGACCCACACAGGTCTTCAAGCGAAGACCATACAACACCGTCTATGAATACAAATTTCTAAAGATCTATAGACATGCGTGTTTGCCACAAACGTTCTTTGGTATCATCTTCGTTTCTTATCCCCCAATCACTGTGTCGGCTTGTCTAGATCGTTGGCGTTATTCACGGAGCAGTTATGCGTTCTTCGATCACTTCGGCATCCTTGGCCTTCTTGACCGTCACACTGCCGTCCTGCGAACGGCATTAGTGCGAATGAAATGTTTCAGCAGGGTGAATCGAAGACAGCACCTGATTACCAAAATAGGCCGCTTGTGCAATATTGCAGAATAGACCAACTTCCACGACGCCGGTCAGCATCTTAATACTTGTTAGCAGCTGCTCCGAGCACAAGAAGTAAATGTGGCGTCAGACGAAGGCTAAAGTGACGAACGTCAGAGGTGAAGGGGAACGCACCGCAATAGGGTCCTTTATCAAGTCCCTCGGAAATGGCGCGTCAATGACAAAGTTACCGTTGTCAGAGACGACAGGCCCCGCCTTTGCTTTTGCCATGCGAAGTGACGCATTCGGTGAGCCAAGTCCTTTACGCAGGTTTTGCAGCACCTTGGCATACGCAAAAGGAACGACCTCGATCGGTACGCCTTGGGCGAACTAAATAACAGGGGAGGATCGTTTGCAAGGCAGGAGTCCAGGAGAGCAGACATACATGCTTGCCAAGATACTCGCTGTTTTTTCTGTAGTCTGCAACGACGACGAATCTCCAACGGAGATGAGTCGGACCAGAAAACATAGAATACATGTCAGACGCACGTCTTAGCAGCCTCCGCAAGGACTTTTTCTCGCAAGTGACATGCTCCACCGCCCTTGATACAATTGAGCTTGGGGTCAACCCTGCAGAGACCATGCCCAATGCATAAGCCTGTTATCAGGAGCAACGGAGGTAACGGACTCGTCAGCACCATCAATGGTCACATCGATCTCCAGGTATTGGTCCACATCGCCAAGGTTAAGGTGGGACGAAATGATGAGTTCCTTTGACTGAAACCCGGTGGGGATGAAGATGCGGCCCTTATTCAATTCAGTTCCTTGCTGCACGATGCGTTCAACGACATATGGCACAGTGGAACCTGGCAACGACAACGAGTGAGTGCGCGGCAGAATAGCTAGGTCAGTACATACCTGAACCTATCCCAATGATCTCACGGGGACATAAGTATCGCCTTGTGGATGGTTACGACGAGAATCGCACGGCGGTACCTTGTGGTGGGGGAGGATATGCCTATCAACTGCAGTATAGGCAGCGAGTCGTTTAGATTGCTCAACCGCGGACAGTTGGGACGACATGACGTCTGGAAACAGATCAAACATCGGAACATAACACTTGTGGACCGATAAGCTTACCAGGGATGGATGCAGGCGTGACAAGAAGAGACGCGAGTCGAAGGGTAATGGGATTCCTTTGAGCAAGGACATATTTCAAGTGATGTCGGAGAGAGATCGGTGGATCTACTTACAGAGTTTGACCAATGTATCGCAACGATGTCTTGTTAGCGGCAACAGGGCGATGAGAGATGAAAGGTAAAGAAAAGATTCGTCGTCGAGCCAATAATGACCACAACATTGATCCAGCGACTTGGCCAACCTCCACGCTCAGGCTGCATCCCCATTCGGGACTCTGATTCACGACGACGCCGTGAACCCTGTCAAACGTTTCCCATCATCCCGGGAACTCCAGCAATCGTCTTCGCACTCGACCCAAACACTAAGCCCGTAGGCAGATCAAAGCGTCCGAGGCAGATACAATCGTTCCCTTGTTACCAGGTGCCGAGGAGACATCGAGGCAAACGTCCAGTACCGGAACATGAGGGCTATAAAAGGTGCGCACACCTCCGAGCGTCGCTCAGATAAGAAAGTAAACTACAGAGGGTTCAAGGCATCCTTCTCACATGGTGAGCATCAGCGGCCTCGAATAGATTCTTTGATTGTCCCTTGACGACGTCAGCGACTCCGCGGTGAAACAGATACTTCTCTCGATGAATGAGAAAGAGCCATTCATAATAGAAGATTTAGACGACTATCATTTGATCATCAAAGCAGACGAAGAGTACAGAGTACGAAAGGAACTGGAGGCCGAGGTACGCACACCCACTTGTCCGAGGAGGCGTCCATTCTCAGAGCTATCCACCCTACTTAGCTGGAAAAGAACACGTATAGCCTAGAGGCCAGTCAGTGAACACCTCGGTCGTGTCAGGGAGCAGGCGTATTCATCCGTCAGAAACATCAACTGAACTGCCCCTAGCGTTCGAAAGCAGTCAAGCCAGTGTGTTCGCTCAAGATGGGCTGCCATCACTTCGCAACGAGTATGTGGGTCCACGGCACGAAGCTGGAGTACACCATCGATTTTATTTTACTTTGCTCTCCAAATCAATGTTCAGTTCCGTTAGGTGCACGCTTGAGCGTAGCTAAGCATGTTCGCTGGACACCAAGGGGTCAAGATCTCAGTTTGGCCAAGAGGTCGTAAAATTACACCACCCATGACGTCTGTCGAGGCGGCGCACTATTCCTGGAAATGAAGACGTCTCCGGCTGGGAGCCCAGTGACACATTTCTGTCACTTCTAGTGCCTTGCCATCGTCCGTTGTGCGCGCACCTGCTCAGACAGCGTGTAACGTCATTTTGCTCGGGCCTCTTGCAACTCGGATAACATGCCAACATTGCCCATCTCGGACGGATCACCTGCTCTACGTTTAGCCCTTCCGGGACTAACAAGCCGATGCTGCGGTGGAACACCGACATGTGTAGTCTTGGCAAGCCGAGACTGTCCTCACTATTCTTGCAGTCATTCCAATATGAGATCATCGATCATCACCGCGGGGTGCTTCATACCCTGTGTTATCCTATCGCGTTTCAGCTCAGCGGGTTTTTCATTGTTGTTCCCGCGTTCATCGTGTAACAAGGGTTACGATTACATACCTACTATATACCGACACTCGGCCCATTCATGAAGCTCGACGCAGTTGCCACTCCCCACCTCTGGCATCCCCCACTTTCTCTGTTGCACGGGTATTCCCAACCCACGTCTGCTGAACAATGGTCCCCCTCGTGACACAGTCGCTGAGTATGACCTTATCCTTGACCGATCACAACACTCTGCTCAGTCCATGTAGTCGCCAGTGGTGTTCTTGCTAGTCTGGCACTGCCATCTTTCATCTTTCGGCTGTGGATACGCATTAAAATTCAGCGAGTGGGTTGGGAGGATATCTGGGCGACAGTTGCCTTTGCCTGTGGGGTGATGAATGTTGTAAGCGGTTGGGTCTACGTCATTCAACTAGGTGAGCATGCAATCTTGGCTTTACTTGATATTAACGTGGACACACTTACAGGCATAGGTCAATCATCGGTGATCACTATGTGGATATACATGTTTACGTTCACAATCCTCCTATGGTACATCTCCCCCAGACTTATGTGTCAATGCAATTAAGTTCGAGCCTACAGGTCGGTTCGTACCAGTATAGTTTTGTCGATCATTCGAATTATACCACCTAGAGATCGTCTTCATATATATGGACTCATGATCGTTGCCTTCTTTTTCCTCACGTGTATCGCGTTTATCTCGCAGGAGGCACTCTACTGTAGCCATCCCCACGACTCGTTTCGGCCCACTCCATTGAACCCCTACTTTTTCTGCTCTCTACCCCGTTCTTCCAAGATCGTCGAGCTGGCAGGTAAATCCCCTTCATCTGCGCTCATCATCGTATCTCAGTAAATGTTTATAGTGGGCTGCGCTGCAGACGCCATTGCTGGTATCTTCCCGCTATACGTGCTCCGTAGAATGACCCTACCACTAAGAGAGTATCGATTCCTCTGCCTACTGTTTTCATCCAGCCTGTTGGTGTCCATAGTGTGGTCCCTTCGCGCGGTGTGCCAGTTCGTTCCAGGACTAGCAAGTTGGTTCATCGTTGTCTCCAACCTACAGGTACTGTGTCTGTAACCTTTCTGTCATGTTGCAGAGACTGAACTGTGTATGGTTGACGTTTCACCAGATTGCCGCTTCCTTGATAGTTTGCAATCTGCTCGTCATCGCAACCTACCTCTACCGTGTGCTCGGATATTGGCAAGGTTCCGATTCGAGTAGTGATACGACCGAAGACGACTCGGCTATCAAAAAGGATGGCCTTACCACGTCCATGACCCAACAAATGACTTTGACGACCATCGAACACCTGTTTTCGATACAAAGTAGAGATACTATGTCGATTACCAGCTATGAAACGACGCCTAAACCAGTGAGTGTTGCAGACTCTGGTTGCTGATTCGGAAGGACTTGTCTCGTTTATATATATCTCGTTCCGTTTCCGTTCTACTTTGGATTTTTGGACTTTTGGACGATCACATCGCTTTCCAGTCTTACGGACAATTTGTACGGACAGTTCGTACAGTTTTCGTGCTAATGTAGGATAGATGGTCGGTATGTAGCTGCTTGTCACGACATCTCACGAGTCCCATGACTCCTTTCTGGGTAGAATTGCACGCGCGCAGGTCAAGCGCAGTGTTTTACCGTCTTATCGTTTCATCACCACCAATCCAGCAACTGGCAAGATCTGATCTGAGCTCATAGCTGACTTGCCCTCGTCCAGCACTTGCCATGCAGGTTACCCTGGATGAAGCACACGACATCATCAATAGCAATGATGGGAACCAAAGCGCCCACATCGCTTCATTTTCCGAGGTTGAGAGTACTAGCTATAGGTATGCATTCGGAGATGTCAATGCAATCGCGTTCTCCATTAACTCACGCACGCGCGATCACTGTAACAGCTACACGGCATCCTGGAGATTATACCACATCGCCCTCTCCGACTCTGACAAGTCCTATCTCTTGCTGGTCTCTCCACTCCTTCGCAGTCATCCACAACCAGGCACTTCGACACCTCCCGAGCCTATCACACTCTCTGCCCTTTCCAGTCTTCTATCCAAGATTCTAGACAACACCGCAGTGCCGGTCCCGCGACCCATAGCGCACGATGCGTTGGGGGGAGGGGGAAAATGGCAATTTAGCTGGTTATTGCTTCGCATTCCTGGTTCGCGTCAGATACGCCCACCAATGTCTTTGGCGTCCGTCCGTCACGAGCTCTCACCTAGACAGCTCGCTCGGGTCGAACTGAGACTAGGTGTATACCTCCGCGCACTCCATGGAATCACAAACGACTGGTTTGGAATACCAATGGACAAACCTATACCGGAGCTCCCATCCATACCCTCATTCACGGCTTTATTCACTGTGGATCAAACTGGTGAGGGAGGGGAAGAATATGGAGAAGACATGATACCGTACAGCTGGCAGGACACTTTTATGCTTTGCAGCAATTGTAGCTACGATGCAGATCTTACTATCTTCGTT
>JBBPJS010000502.1:0-16048 GCA_038088835.1 Singerocomus rubriflavus | reverse complement strand
CTCACCCAAATCACAGACCCGCTTGCATACTTGACTGCAAAAACAAACGGTCTGGATGAAGAAGCGGCAGAAATTCTCGAAGCTGCTGGTTTGAATGAGGCGGATGTTGACGACGTTCCCTCGTTCGGTCAATCGACGCTCAAACCACCACCCATTATCACCTCCACCTCCAACTTCAATTGGCCATCGATTCCGACCAGCGAGAGCTTTTGGGATCGTGCACTCGCGAATGGAAATCTGGACGGTGATGGGGATGTTCCTTATGTCAACGGTATCGATAACTCTAATGCCGCTGCTTCATCTGCACTCGACGATTGGGCAAGGGAAGAAGAGATCTCTGAAGTTGATGCTGATGTGGCTGGATGGGATCTTGATGCTGATGCTGCCGATGGGGAAACTCGCACAGAAGAATTTGAGGATGCCGTCGGCGAGGACGAAGAGGAAGAGGCAGGGGCGACTCCTGGTGTGAGTGAGAACGAACTTTGGACACGCAATTCGCCGTTCGCTGCGGACCACGTTGCAGCAGGGTCTTTCGACACTGCCATGCAGGTGAGTTGCATTGATATGGAGATTCTGGGTTGTACTGAATGATACTTAGTTATTGAACCGGCAATTCGGGGTCGTCAACTTTGCACCCTTGAAGCAATTATTTCTCTTTGTCTACCGGTCATCACATGTTTACGTTTCTCCCTTGGTATACCTACCTCCTCTCCAAGTCCATGTCAGACGCAATCTATCAGAAACATCACCTGGACGAGTCTTGCCCGTTGTTGTACGATCCCTACTGTCCGTGCGAACGGAGCTCTCAGAGGGTTCCCGCCTTGTCTCAGGCAACAAGCTCCTTGAAGCCCAAGCTGTATTTCGATCTGTACTGCAAGCATTGCTTTTGGTAATAGTGTCTTCGGATGAGGAAGCCAAGGAGGTTCGTCCATTTATCCACCCTGCGTCCCATTTTACGACACTGACTGGATGGAAATTGCAGTGGCGTGACACCGTTGTTTCCGCACGCGAATACCTGCTGGGAGTTTCGATCGAACTGGAGCGTCGACGGGTTACTCAGGACGAGCCGGACAATATCCGTCGCCAGTTGGAGCTCGCGGCATATTTCACGCACTGCCAACTTCAACCGCCACACATGCAAATAGCTTTACGTAGCGCAATTGGAGCGTTTGCCAAGGCAAACAACCATGCTACTGCTGCCAAGTTTGCGAGACGTCTATTGGATCTTAATCCCGACCCCAAAATTGTTGCACAGGTGTGTTTTTAGAAAGGCTACTCAAAGTGATGCGTTTCTACATGTATCCTCTTCCCAGGCACGCCAGCGGATCGCTGCAGGAGATCGCAACCCTCGGAATGCAGTGGAAATTTCGTATGACGAATTCACTGAATTTGACATCTGCGCAGCCACGTATACGCCGATTTACAAAGGCTCTCCATCTGTGCACTGTCCGTATACGGATGCGTCGTTCTTGCTCGAATTCAAAGGAAAGCTAGATCCCCTCACGGAGGTGACAGAGATTGGATTGACGGCGAGCGGACTGCCTGCTCCACGGTGAGGTGGAAGTAGATCAGATGGGTTACTTCAGGATGGTCGCTCTAATTTGGAGAAGTCTAGCATAGAGTAACGGATGATAGTTTGCAAGTTTCCTTGACTCGACCGAGGCGGGATTAGTCATATGATTGGCAAACCCAAGGCGATCATTGTCGTTCTTCTTAGCTCTGCATTTATTTCATCTACCAGGCATGGACGACGAAACAGACAACACGATAGTCGACGTCGCCAAGTTACTGGAGAGTCCGAAGCCATCTCCGCCTCAGCCGACTGAGCAGGACCGAACGCTGGAAGAAATTCTCGCGCAATCCTCGACGGATCTCATCCACACGTTTGCGGCCTCGATCAACCAAGGCGCGGTGAAAGAGGCGAACAAGACCGAAGAATTCAGGCAAGGTATCTGCAGGCACGACGCGCATATACGCTGGTTTTGTTGACTGCACGACCAAAACCGTGCTGCAGAGTTTAAAAGACGACTGATCCGGACAATCATTGCGACATACGTATGGTCGATGGCCCGCCTCACACACGAAACAGATACGGCCGAGGGAAGGCTTACAAAGGGTGTACAAGAACTGTTGTCTGCGGAAAGGGACCAAGGCAGGTTATCTCCTTCCACTCCTACGATCTTGGGTAGGCAGGCGTTGTTCTGTCTCTGTCTCTATCGTGCGCTGGGACGACCGTGGTTGCTGACCGGACTCGACAAGATCGCCTTCGCGCTCGTCTCTCGGAGTTGATGGCTGCAGTCAGCAGGGCGGTGGAGATGTTTGCACAATTTTGATCATGGCTTGGCTCTCCCTTTTTTTTTTTTGTCACATAAGCAATATTGCAATGATCTGTAAAAGGAAAATTTCGGATGACAACAATTGGACGGCTTGTCGCGCAGAGACGTCGCGTTGGACAGCAAAAATGAAGTTGTAGTACGCACGGACGCGGGACATTTCTCAGAACACCACGACCGACCTTTGGCGACTCCTTCAGAACTAATACCATGTCCCTTGGAAAGGGTCCCCACTGTTCATTTGTCTTGCTCGCCGAATTCGACATTGATAGTGGGGCTCAACTCACCTACCAGTTTCCCCAGCCGCTCGGGACCGATGAGGGGTGAGGCTCTCCACCCCATCATCGAACGCCAACGTCTGACGGCCCGTCAATAGACTCCTAGCCAATCTGATGCTCCCCGATGGTGCAGAGCGACATCTCGAAGACTGGACCATATTCTTCCTCAACCAGACGCCATTCAATACCATCTCGCCTGTCCTCGCTCTCGAGACTTCCGAATCCTCCGATGATTGCTTGAGCGGTCCAGACGGTCACCCGGAGCTCATATATGTACTGAACCTGGTCCGAACAAAACACGACAAGTCGGCTCGGAGGTACGTGGTTGTCCAAACTAATCACGACCACACTGTGGTCTCTGGCCTGGTTTGACCCTCGTATACAGAGGTGCTGTTGTCAAAGCGATGGCCATATGCACACGCCATCCGTTCATCCAGATCTTCAAGGCGAGTGTTGCCAAGGCGTACCCACCTTGTCTGCTCACACCACCTGCAGCCTGTCCTCCTGCTCGCCTTGGATGACTACTTTGCTAATCCCTCACAGGACTGTTTGGCTCGCCTCTTTGATGCCATCAATTCTATGGACGTCACCGGTGCAGCCGAACTCACACGGTTCGAAAAGTTCATCATGCGTGCATCCGAGCGTAAGGATATCTTTAGCGAAAAGTTCACTTCCCCAAAGATCCCCGACGGCGCATCCAATCTCAGCGGCCCTCACGGAAAACTACAACACAAGACCACCTCGTCTGCAGAGTCACATTCCAGCGAGGATGGCATGCTTACTCGACGTCATCCTCAAGGTGAAGGCGCACGTAAACGCTCCACGACTGAGAGCAGCGCCGCCAGCTCTCATCCGCACCAACCCAACCCATCGTCTCCGTCTGACTCCTCTTTCTCCCTGGGTGGGAGTGCAGTCTGGGTTGGCGACGAGAGCGTCGTCCTCGATAATCAAGTTGGCGTTGCGATTGGAGATGGACCAGGGAGTGTTACCTCTGGCACCCAGGCCACCCGGGGCCGCAGGTCGACTGATGCGTCGTCTTCATCATCATCTCATGGTGTCACTCGAGAACATAGTGCATACAGTGGCACGATACCTACCACCTCGGACCCACATTTGCGTTCCGGATTATCCAAGGATACCCACTTTTTCCAAACATCCATAGCTTACAAAGGACACCAACTACCCATCAAACTTCCCCTTGCCACTTTTTTGGAGGAAGTTGGCGACGTCAGTGAATGATCTTTCTACCTCATGTAAGATAGACTGACGCTTTGCATGCACTACAGTATTCCTTAATTCAGCTAATACAAACATTCTCTGCACCGATTGTGACTGTTTCTGGACCACACCACCCGCATCTACACACAAACGGAAATCTCACACATCCCATAATAATTCTCTTTAATGCACTTGTCACAGGAAAGCGTGTTCTTTTTTTAGGTCATAACATACCTGCAGGTCAAGTGGCCAACTATGTGTTATCGGCATGTGCGTTGGGCTCAGGATGCGGAGCGATCCTGAGGGGTTTCATCGAACGCGCATTCCCATACGCTGGATTGGCTGGGGGTGAGGACTGGGTTACAACGTGAGTTGGGAGGTCACTTGAGAGTGTGGGCAGGTGCTGATAGCATTTGGGGTGCATAGACCAGCATACATCGCAGGTGTTACAAATCCAATCTTTGAAACGTCTGGATCATGGGACCTGTTAATGGACGTTGGGACTGGTCGCGTACTGGTCTCCAAGGACATCCATACCTCCTTCCCGGTAGCTGCCACACCTCCGGCTATCGTTCCCTTGATTCCTCGCTCGGGTGTGATTCGTGCTGAAAACTCGGCGGCGAGCGAAGAAGAAATTGCACGAATAGCCACCCGAGATGGGAGCCAATCCAATCAAAAATCGGATTTTTCAGCACGACCTGATAGCTCGGATAATCTGTTCATGGAAGATGTACGTGCTTCCAAACAATGGAAAAGTGTATTAGACTGATTGGGTTGCACTTTCCAGCTCATCTCTGCCATCATGTCACACTTTGGTGAGACATTGGTGAGGTTGCGGTTCACTGAATATGTGGCCCGATTCGTGCGACTTGCGTCGAGGTACGAGGAAGTGGCAACTGGTTCGGCAGTCTCAGGGTTCCCGAGTGCTCCTTTCTCGGAAGGAGTACTGGGGAGCGGTGTTGTATTTCCCGACGAAACCATGGCATCCAAGGAATTGGCCCTCAATGCCAGTCGTATCGAAGGCTGGCGAAGAACAAAGGTCTATCAGTACTGGACAAACGTACGTAATGTGTGTCAATGTGCTCCTTCCGATGATACCTTACAAAGGAGCAGGACTTTCGGATGCATTGTGCCATATCTGCGATCAAAGGTTTCGACCTCTTACATCAACTTTCCCGCCTTCGCATCGTCAAAAATCTTCCTGACACCGAGACTGATTTGATTGTCCGCACCATTGCAGAGAATGTCCGATCATATGACCAGGTTGTCGAGGTATGTCGTTTCGCCTCTTTCGGAGAATGCGCAGGGAAATTATTGGTATAATCGGATAGCTATTGGCGTATATGCCCCCTCACAACGGTGGACTGCAGCCTCTCGGCTTTTGCTTATTCCATCAGCTCGAGTCTGTACGAGAAGCAACGGTGGACATATTCAACCATTTGAGAGCATACCCGGTAATTGAGTCCGTCCTCTGTACAATGTACGATCATTCATGCCATTTGCTTCATCATAGGTCGGTGTGGTATTTCTCCAAGCTCTCAACCACTTCCAGCGTTATGCCTACGTGCGACTGGCCCATGCTCGAGAATCTCGCGTAAAAGAGGGCAATAGTACCAATCATCATCTCGTCCCCCCACCTCCGCTTCCTTCACGCACACCTTCCAACCGAAGTGAAATTAGTCTTGGTGGATTTTGACTTTCAGTCATCTTGAACCCCCACCCTCGCTTTCCCTGATTGTGACTCTTAGGTTATTTTCGACCTTCTTGCATATATACTGTTTTTTTTTTCTTTTTCTGTAGACTGTCTACTACATGCTATACTTTACCGGGGTCAACTGGGTTGGGGATCATCATAATGTGTAGCGCTAGGGAGTGAAAGGGTGATCCAGTCTGGCTCACGAGACATGCAGGCATATACATAACATGCACCTCTCCCCATAGCCCTGGAGGCTAGTGAGGACAGGTGCATCTTTAAACCATTGACCCCCCTCCGTGGGCGTCCAAAGCATACATATGTGGTATACACAACGAAACAAGGGACCTGAACGAGCAAGCAATGCTCGCCTCTTCTGGATGTATTACGCAAAGCACGCACATCAGTATTCCAGAGACGACGCATGCAACAATCAGCGCGACAACTTTGTTGACAGTGTGGGATGCAATGAAGATAATTTGGGCTATGAGCATGCCAACGCCCCATAGGTAACTTGCCCTTGGGAGGCTGAATACAGCCGATGAGGGCAGGAATCCGATGGTACTCCATTTAGCGAAACGGAGATAACGGAGCTAGAAAAGCAGATAAAGTGAGGGACCAGCCAACGATGGGAAAGACGGCACGCACTCCAGTCGCAGCCGTTGACTCCTCAAGTGGCCGATGTCTGAGGTGGAGACACGACGCCGAGGCGATGCTGACCGTGGAGCAAAGCACAGATGGGACAGCCGTGGCCATCGTGCCACCGCGTATGTTGGCAAGCAGAATGCTAGCACTGGAAATATTGCTTTTTTGAGACATTCATCGTAAATGTACCTTGCGGCTTACATCAACAGAGGAAGACTCTGCATTCAATGTGTCAGATAGTGTCAACGGGTCCCGTATGCGTCGCCAACGTACCCATGACAGACTGTTTGACCAATCAGCGAGGCAGACGGACATGAAGTGTGTCCACTGGTCCGCATACACTTGTTCGTTTACGTACAGGTCTTCCAGGAGGTTGTTGTAATATCTTGGTACGCCCCACATGAGAGCATTCGCGACGGTCGACAGCCATTGGTGTTCGACAACATCGACAGAAAACATTTCTTGTGATCTGTCCAACTGGGCGAACTGTTGCCCATAAAAGGTAACAAACCGCTGGTTCACTGGAAAAGATAGGCTTAGTTCCACGCGTCCTTGACATACTGCAATACCTACTTATGGCACCAGCGAGACGTGCTACACGTGGTACGGTGAGAAATGGACAAGGAGGTTGGATTATCTCTTACCAGCGTAACAAAGAGTGTATCCGTCCACGCGCTGTCCTGTGACGTGCATGATGAGTCAAAAGAGTCAAGGATCGCACCTGAACGGACTGACCTCTCTTTCGTGACAGGAGCTTGATGAATTGCTTGCATGTGTCTGCCGTATAAGGGAATGTCGATGTTCTTGATGTCAGTCTGTCTGAATATAGTCCGCGGGTCAGCCAGCTGCACACAACTACGTAACTGCGACCGGTCTCACCGGCTTGACCATGAGAAATGATGTTACAAAGATCATCCACGATTTGCGAAAAATCCTGTTCGTGGGATTCGTGGTGCATGGGAAAAAACTCGACGTGCACCCAGTACAACCGCTCAAGTGCCATTTCTGTCCGAGTGTGAGATGCGGCTGGGATGGCTATACGGGATGGAACACACCGAGATGGGAGGGAGACGTTGATGCAGGGATATCGAGACATTCAGTGCCTAGGTCCTCGAGCCAGAACAACCCTTTTGTGACGTGGTCAACAAAGTAGTAGTTGCAGGTGACAAGGTCATCCACCAATTCCAAGAACAGCTCGGATCGGGTAGGAAGCTCGATATTGTGGCATTGCAACTCCTTGCTGGCCGCTCGTACACAATCGAATATTTCCTCTTCGGTCCGTTCGTCCTCGAGGTCCGCTTCGGTAACGACCGTGAATGCGAATTCGCCGGTCAATACGAAATATGGCTGTCCCTCTGGGTGCACGACACGGTACCACTTCAAGGCAAGGGGCGTACTTGATTCAACCGAGGTGTTAGACGACATACGAGGTGTCAAGCCACGTGGAGATTCGACTGACCTATGACGAGAGGCCGGTCCCTTTTTGATAGGATATGGACAGAGCTGGACGCTGCATAGAATATGGGTCAACTCGGTGTCAAGTGTTTAGGCTGCTCACCAGCCTGAATTATCATAACGCGCGGTATTCTGCGACGTTATAGGGCGGAGTATACGAGGCAATTTCCGTTCCTGGGCCGTCACCAATGGACTTGACATTTCAATGGTACTGTTTGTGATGCCATTCGATGGACACACTCGACCTTTAAGTACAACATGAACCATGACCACTTTGGATGCTGTGCCGGGAGCAATCCGTGTTTCTGGAGAGTCACTGACACCCACAGCAAGACACCGCCTTGCCGCACGGCCGCAAGGAAGAAGCCGAACTTCAATGGGGCTGTGGGCTTCTGCAAGGCAGTTTCTTCAAGTCACACCCCGTTCCGTGTCTAATTCTGTGCATCCACATGACTACTAGCGTCGGAAGCACGCCACAACAGGCGCCCGTATACTCCAAATTGAACCTTGGATCGATGACAGGCTTACTGTCGACATGCAAGTCTATCAGTGTGTGGGTCTCAGCCTGTTTGCTTTGATTCCATCCTCCAGGTCTGCCAGAGTTGTGGATGGACCTGTAGGCTACCTCGCAGTCAAGGCTCCTGCCACATCATCTTCGCCGTGATGAGATGGCTACGCCTCTACCCTTTCCCCTAATCACAGGACTAGTCGGTCAGTTTGGAAGCCAAGAGTGTGTCCAATTCATCGTCGAGCTATTATTGCTATCTCGAGCGTCTTTTTCAAGGACACGTGTTTACGTTATTTCCACCAGCCAAAGTAGCCGCTCCATCAAGGGTTTCCGAAGTTGATTATCCCTAGACTCATAAAATGTGTCCTCGTCCGCCACGTTAATGACCCACGAGCGGTACAAGATTGCACCCTCTATGGCGTCTGCACAGGAGGACCATTTCAATCTGCGCGAGCCCGGAGGGTAGGTCCACCATCGCGTTCCAAGTCTGATCTGCTTCACATCCCCATGATGGTTAGCAACGACTCCGATGAAGAGTACAGTCCCCCATCCAATGATGGAGGCGAAGCCAGACAAAGGTGTGCTGGTTGTCCATCGTTCTTGGGTTAGCAAACGCACCTACTCTTTTCAAGATTTGTTCAGCGTGCACCGGTGACGCCATCTATAGCAACACGTCGGACCAACGATCGGTGCCCACCTCGAACCAACGATCAGTGCGTACTTGCGTCCCCCGGGTCAAATTTTATTGGACCCGGCGATGACAGTACTAAAGACTCCAAAAGGTCCTCCGACACCAATACCACGAACAATCGAAATAGATTTTCCTCTCACACAACAAACACCACGGAAAGTGGCCGGACGGATTCGTCAAGGCCAAGCAAGTTAGTTATTATCCATCACACTCATGGTCCTGCATGACCGAACGTTTCTGTCTTCCAGATCATCCAGTAACAGTAGCTATAAACAAACTAGGAAGTAGACCATCAACAAGTCTACTTTTTCGTTGTGCCAGTAGTCAACATTGCTGTCTCAGTACTTGATGTAATATGGGGTAGTACCCCGCAAAGCTGTGTTCCTTATGCTCCGTTTGCCATGTGTAGCGTTGAATCAGGACATGTGCTGTATCCGACCGGCCACACCCGCAGACTTGCTCATAGCCTTTGTTGAACCACACTCATCTCCCAAGTAGATGATTGAGGGTTCTGAATTCGATCCGACTGACCAGTGACCACAGGACTTGGCCAAATGTGGAACACGTGACGTCCCTTTTCTGGTCTTTATCTTGCGTAGATACATTGACTTGTTCCACACGATACATCCCAACATCTGGATGCGCACCATCACTATCGAAGGCATAGTCCCATCGAGTTTCCAACAAGCCACGACGGGCACAGCACTCAGCGGAGTATGAATATGATCAAGGTACAGAAGATGTGATTAGGAGAAAGAACTTATCTTATACATACTGTAGTATGTGCTGTACATAGTTATCTCCGAGGTAAGACCATGCCAAGTCGGCCATTTCCTCGACCACACCAAAACTTCATGATTGAATCCACACCGGACTTGTACCCGACTGTAGATGATCCACCACAGCACGCAGCCGAATGACACATAACTACATGACTCGAGGACTACAAAAAAGTATGGCATTGCTATCAAGCATAGGTGAGTCACCATTACCTAGAATTGCCCGGTGGTCATCTCCGCCGTGGCAGTAATCTTTTTGCGTCCGAGCCCGGGCATCGTGTGACTCAGAGTAGGAGTGTTCCGTAACCCACTAGAGAGAGAATGAAAGCACACTCCAGAGATTCTGTTCAGGGAAGTTCTAGCGACTTCAGACCCCACAGGAGGACTGTTTCGGAGAATTTAATTTCTTCACCAAGGGCACGATCGTCACCACCCCTTCTTCCTTTTCCTGTGGCATGAAGTTGCCCATCGAGTGCACTCCTTCGGGTCACATAATGCATCGCCATGACGAACACGTCATCCTGACAGCTATCTGCAGTGGTGAAAATGAATAAACTGATAGGGGTCGAATTAGAATCAGCACGACTCATACAAAATGTTTTTCTGGATGCACCAGTCAAGGTAAATTTCAACTTGCTACTCCAAGGAGTCGGGATTCTCAGCATGTCGCTCAGACATCTGAAGCCAATGAAGAGTGTTGAGGATGAGTTCTGGTATTCGCGGACGTTCGAGAAACTGAGGAGCACAGAAGTGATGCACTTGGGCTAAGGAGCCGCTTTGGTGTGGTTGACTGCATGCGTATAGGTTTGCAGTACTGCCAACCACGTGGTGTGGGGCTATGCTGAGGCCTTCCTTGAGGTGTGCGGGTGTGACCACGTCTTGCAGTCAAAGTATCCGAAGGGAAAAATGATCCACATCTCCCCTCAAGGTGACTCTACAGAAATGCTTCTAAAACAATCTCTGTATCCTGAGCATTCCAGTCAAGGTTTCCTGAAGCTCGAGTGGAGTCCTAGGAACTTGCCCAGAAATTTCAAGGTTTGCTCCGATCAGCGGCTCTATGAGGACGGATGTGATGTCTCTCTTCCCCACTGGAAAGCCCATAGAGTAACTTGGAGAACCAGTCCTGCGGTCATCCTCTGGAGCTTCCAAGACGAACTTTTGGTTATTAACTAGAAGAAGAAAAAATCATTATAGGGGGCATCGGCACCAGAAGATTTGGCGAGTATCCAGAACGATTCAACCGATGCCCATGGACGCATGGTATGCGTCTGTACAGTTTTTCTGAACACTAAAAAAAGGAACCCTTAGCCCCAACCACTGATGGTGGCAGTCATAGGGGCCCAAAGAACTGTCAGTCATCGCACCTGCTGAAAACGGCTTCGTCCTCGCTATAGACATAGCATATGAACATAAAGTATCCGTGGGTACAGGGGTCGCCGCCTTGTGTCAACAATGGCGCAGGGTCGTTCAATTCAGTTTGCAGATAACTTGAAACCTTGAGCGCTGAGCTACCACCTCATGGGAATCATGTATGTTTCCATGGTGGCCCAAACACACCAAGAGTATGCGTATGGTGCATGATGCATCCCTGTGATGCCGAGAGCTTTATGGAAGAAATGTAATGCAAACAGCAGTACTCCCTGAAGGCACCTCAACATCGTGTTAGACTGATGATGTGGCGCTCGGATCAGTGCATTTATTGTGAACTTGCGTACCTCGGACCATTGCAGACGACCTTGAAAACGGGCAGCCGAGAAACTCACGAGATCCACTGCGCATGACGTCAATCCACAAGTAGCAATGAATATGACCAATAACCGGAATTGGCAAGCTGTTGTCTTTGCCGTCGTGTGTGCACAACATGAAATGCTGCGGAGTGATGTTTTGGCAATTGAACTATTACAACAAGTCATGGCGGCGTCAGAAGCGGCTGGCTCTGATAGACACAGCCATCTAGTGGCAGCATCACAGAATGTTACCATATGCGCCTTCAATGCCAGAGTCACCTTCGGGCGCTTGATCCCGCCATGCAAAGTGTTGAGTCCCATTTATGGGTAGACTTTTCTCGTCAGAAAACACAGGCCTACCATCAGTCTAGACACGGACAAACTTTGTGAACGGACGGTACATGTCGGGCAATTAATAATGCCAATGTCATTTACGGCGAACACGGACTACAGGAGTCCAGGATTGTGGCCCGTCGGAGCCACTCTTCGCCTCCCCCCATGGATCACGCATAAAAGTGGGAGCATTTTCCTGACGTATATCCTCCGATAGCTTGTTCTGTTGCTGAGGCTCTGGCCCCTTCTCCAAACGTGGTTTGGGTGTTTGCAAATGGGATGGCTGGGCCTGACGGACCATGCGCTCGCGTTCCTCCTTGTCGCGCACTTCGATTGTAGCGGTGTTCATTTGTACGCGACGTTGACGGGCTAGATCAGCCTGCAGTTCCTGTGGAATGAACATCGACCATACACATTTCCAAAGGGAAAACCAAAAAAAGGGAATAAGAAATGGAGACATCAAAAACGATACACCGTGTCCCGACGGAAACGGAAGCGTACCTCAATACTCGGTGGATCTTGTCGCGTATGTGTGAGCCAAGCATCCCATTGCACTGCACGGAACTTGAGTGGAAGGAACAAAGCAGGCGACGGATCGAAAGAATGGTAGAGACAGCAAAGTAACCATACCTGGGAGTCTCTTACCACTTGCAATGTAAGACCACATGTCATCTGTCCGTCGATATTGGACCATACGCTTTGGCCGACCTTTTTTTTTTTTTTTCGAAAGTAAGGATATAGTTAGACTGTGATGACTGCGGCATGACAACCGAACAATACCATTACTTCCATTCGGATATTCGTAATACTTGTTCCCTGAAATATAATTTGGCCAACGTTCAGCATAGCAGCAGAACCTCGCAGCATTCAACGGGTGTCTGTATGTACGTACCTTCTAGATCATGACCCACTCGGTACGACTGTGAACCCGGGTCAGGGAAACGGCTCAAGCCCTTCAGGTGTCAGTGCGCCGCAGACTAGGTGTCGTACTCACAGGCTTCAGGAGGCATTGCAATACTCGCCTCACAATTGACATGGTCAACGTCGGATGTTTCATGAAGCTGGAGCTGTGTTTCAGACTCCGGCTACTCGGGTTTCGGATATTCTCGGGCAGCGTGATTGCACGTGACAAGGAAAATACTGCACACGTGACATAATAGCAACTACGCTTTACTATGGTTAGAACTCGCCCATGCCATCGTCGTCGAGTTCACCCTCTTGGATTTCCTTGGCGAGCTCCTTTTCACGCTCACGCGCCCCTTCTACTGCGGCAAGTTCCTTCCGGTGCGCATTCAGCGGGTAACGCATAGCCTACAATAAGACGGAAAGATGAGTCCACAAGCGCTACGATAGTCGGGGGATATTGTCCCCCGAGCAGGACAAACAAAGAACATAGCACTGGTAGTGCCACTCACCTTGACACTCTGATTATGCAGTTCCAGACAGTATCCGATACGTCGCCCGAAAACTTCACTGACTTCCGGTCCGTACCCGTTTTTCCTACCTTCGCATTCCATCCAGCCTTTTTCATGGACGATCCGGCCTTCGATAACACCATCTCGGATGGCCTTGCCAACAATGTACTCTGCGTCTTCTTCAGAGTCAAGGTGTAGCTTAAGGCAAATATCACGCAGCGAAATGCGCGAGTAGGATAACGAAAGTCGCCGAATACCGGTCTTGATAACATTCTGCCGAAGTCGGACGATCAACGTATACGTTTTGTCAGCCTCAAATTGTGAAGTGTGTTTATTAAGCGTGGCCTGAAACTCGGAGAGGGATCCAGTCCGAACGGCTGTGTGAGTGTGAGCACCGAACTATGTCGTCATTATAAATCCAAGAGCCAAACCTTTCACAATGTCGAAATAGGCCTGTAGCGCTTTCTGTAACACAGGATGTCTAAACGTACTGCGATCAGGAATATCTCCCATAAGCAACTCGACCACAACGAAAAGCTTGTGCACCGCTTGGCAGAAACCCGGCGCAATCTTCGCCGGTGGGGCTCGTCTAATTGCCTGCTGAAGATTCGTGTGGGCAGCAGTATAATTCAGTTGTACTGCTTTGATGCGTCCCAAGTAATAATGGTAGCGAGCGAACTGAGGGTTGCTGGCCGAAGTCGGGAATGTTGTCTTTGAAACGAGTTTGTCTGCCTGATCGTATAGACGGTAGTGAAGATAGCTCCGGAGAAGTCGATTAATTAGTGATGCTTGGGTGTCATCATCATGGCGTAACGCTGCACTACGTTGTGCCGCGAGGAACAGCCTATGGTATAGGAAACGAACGCTTCCATCAGAAACACAGGGAAAAAATGGAAGCAAAAAAAGACATACGGTCGCGCATCTGCGAGATCCCCGCCAAGCTCGTAGGATCTTTCGACGGCAAACCAAATTTTAGCCGCAACAGGATCCATGCTGCGGCGATTCAGTTGCTGTACCTTGTCGACTGTCTCCCTGCACAACTCGATTGATTTTGCAAGGTTTCCCTTGGAGGTGTGAAGATGATGGATGAGCAGAAGGCGGAAATAAATCTCCACTTCTGGGACTGGATCGGACAAAGGTTTTGTAGGTGGTGTCGAAATTGTGGGACCATTGGTTTGTGCTGCAGCATCAACATCCATGGATTGGTCCGTGGGCAATGGAATAGGCAGCCAAAATAGGAGCGATGTTTTCACCGCAGACTCTACATAACATGCGTCCAACCCGACGTCATAGATGGATAAACAAAGGTGTGCATACCTGTCGGATAATTCTCTTCGACTGCATCGCGGAGGGACTTGCTATCTAGCCGCTTTCGCAGTGTGGTGAGCGAACGTAATACGCGATGGGTGAACCGTGGCTCAAGGTCGGCGACGGCTCGCTCGATGAGTGCGATATTAGACCTGATCTCCGCGGCAGGCGTTGGAGGAGTTGGTTTCTCCTCTACCTTCTTGTGTGTATCTGCTTTGTCTTCCTTTGTATTTCTGTCATTTTCACCAGACTTTCTGTCCTTGCTTGCTGTCTGAGAGGTGGACATGGGGACACAATGTATGAACTGGACGAGCACTGACGCGTCTGCTTTGTGGTGACACAGCCACATGATAGCAATACGTTATGTCAGCAATGATACAGAAAACATGAATACAAATCTACGGTATCTCGCGGTCGATTGTGCTCCTCCAGAGTCGACAACTTAACTTATGTCTTGAATATCCTAAGCAATCTGGCCTCCGCGACAATTCGCGTGCGACACAGAGGACATTCTCTAGAGCTCGCAAGGACGAGATCAGAGCACTCACGACACATGGCGAGGTGGCTATCAAGAGACATGTCAGCCTAGGAATGAAACAGAACATCATCAACATACCCGCAGTCAACGACGGCGATGTTGGCCTCTTCGTCCTGACAGATAACACATAGCCCAGAGCTCTCTTTGCTCGTTGGATGGGAACGTGGTTTGGACTTTGAGGATGGGTGTGAGGAAGGGGTAACAGGTTTTGGTGCGGATGTGGATGGTAGTGGAGTAGCGGACCGTGAATGTGGTAGACCAGCATTCGCCATTGGTACCGAGCGGTACTCGTGCATCATGTCAGAATGTCCATGCTCCACTCCGTCAGTAGTTGTGTGATGGTTGTTGTTCTTCTGTCCGTGCTCGTGTGCTACATCTGGACGTGCTTCCAACTCAGGATCCACCATTTCCATGACCGCTGCCTCCTCTCTATCTGGTTCCTCGATGCCAGAGTCCATTTCATCGTCATCCATCTCGGAGCTGACATTATCAATACCTTCATCATCCTTCCTTTTTTCCTCCTCCACTAAAGCCCACACGCGATCCACTAGCTCCTCCTTCTCTACGATAGCCGGAGGGATCCTCACCCGGGCCTCCCAAAGAATTTGCTTCAGCGTACCAACTGACAATGCAGCGAGGGACGAACGTGGAAGGGTAACGAGCGTCGACATCGGAGGAGGTAGGGGCTGTGCAGTATATGAATGAGAGGTGAACTGTTGTTCAACGGTCGATGTTGGGCGGGGAATATCAGGTCGAGAGCCGGTTGGGCGTGGCATTCCTGGATTACTCGGGGCAGATGTGGTTCTGGAACGTGATGCATTCGGTGCAGGACGGGCTGTATAGGTGTTATATGTAGTACCTTGGGGACGTTGTCGACGGTTTGGATCGAGATCAGGACGGGGAAATGGCCTGTTTGATCGAGAGCCACTATTCGCGTTTGTATTGGGGAATTCACGGGGCGACGAGTTTCTGTTAGTCGAAGAGGGAAATGATTCCGGTGTAGAAGGCGGAGGGACGGAGTGTTTCCTATAATAGTCCTCGTTCAAGGGAGAGAGACAGCCTTGGAAGGTCTGAGGCATGGGGGAAAGAAACGGTGAATGAGATTTGGACAAGACATCCAATGACAT
>JBBPJS010000501.1:0-16049 GCA_038088835.1 Singerocomus rubriflavus | reverse complement strand
AGATTGGCGATGGCACTACCGGTGTCGTTGGTACGTACTCCACTTTGGATGTCTGGGTACAAGCATTCAGTGCTGTTTGATCCAAGTCCTTGCCGGTGCCCTTCTTGAGCAAAGTGAAGCTCTCCTAGATCGAGGAATCCACCCCATTCGTATCGCGGATGGCTTTGACAAGGCTTGCACAGTCGCTGTCGAACAACTCGATCATATATCAGATCGCGTCGAGTTCTCGTCACAGAACAAAGAAAACTTGATCAAAACTGCCATGACAAGTCTGGGTAGTAAAATGTAGGCACCCTCGTCCTATCCCTATTTGGGGCTGATCTTGGATTGGCAGTGTCTCGAAAGAGATCAGGCAATTCGCGCAAATCGCTGTAGATGCAGTATTGACGGTTGCGGATATTGATCGTCGCGATGTCCCCTTTGACCTTATCAAGGTGGATGGAAAAGTTGGCGGCTCGCTGGCTGACACCGCTCTCATCAAAGGTGTGCTTATCGACAAGGACATGTCACACCCACAAATGCCTTCGTCCGTCAAAGACGCTCGCCTTGCGATTCTTACCTGTCCATTCGAGCCACCGCGCCCAAAGACGAAGCATAAACTAGATATCACGACTATCGAGGAGTTTAAGAAACTTCGGGATTATGAAAAGGAAAAGTTCGAGGACATGATAAACATGGTGAAAAACACAGGTGCCAACCTGGTTATTTGTCAATGGGGCTTTGACGACGAAGCGAATCATCTGTTGATGCAAAATGAACTGCCAGCTGTGCGATGGGTTGGCGGACCTGAGATTGAGGTAACGTCCGCTTATGTTCCTATTAAAGTCTGAACTGTAATACCTCTCAGTTGATTGCTATAGCCACGCATGGACGCATCGTTCCCAGATTTGAGGAGCTCACTGCAGAAAAACTGGGCAAGGCGGGCATTGTACACGAAATCACCTTTGGCACGACACGTGATAAGATGCTTGTCATCGAAGAATGTGCCAACACCCGTGCTGTCACCATCTTCGTTCGTGGATCGAATAAAATGGCAAGAGGACTCGCTGCATACCCTGCATATCGCTTATTGTGTCTCAGATCGTGGATGAAGCAAAGCGGGCATTGCACGATGCCATCTGTGCCGTGCGAAATCTTGTTATAGACAACAGAGTGGTTTATGGTGGAGGTGCCGCCGATATCAGCTGTTCCATTGCCGTGGCAAAGGCCGCCGATGAGGTTAGTATCCACGAGATGAAAGTTCGGCGAGACTTGTTTAATGACTTTTTCCCTAGATCCCCTCTATAGAGCAATATGCCATGCGCTCCTTTGCTGCTGCTCTTGATGCAATTCCACTGGCACTTGCAGAAAACAGTGGACTCTCACCGATTGAGACACTCACTCAAGTCAAAAGTAGACAGGTAACAGAGAAGAATTCCCGTCTAGGAATTGACTGTACCGGCCAAAATGAGAACGGTGCGTCTTTGGATGGTTTAGATCTATTCTCTTATCCAATTCGACTTGTAGACATGAAGAAGCAATTCGTGTACGATCCGTTGATCTCGAAACGTCAACAATATTTGCTTGCTACACAGGTGTGTGTGCTGCGTGCTTGCTGATCCCTTATTGAACATGATCGGTCTCGTAGCTCGTAAGGGCTGTCCTCAAGATCGGTAGGTGGATTGAAATCTCACCTTGAACCGAGAATGATGTTACTTCCTTACAGACGATGTTATCATTGCGGGTGAAGCAGAGGAGTGATTATGGACTTATCTAGACGGCTGGGCAGCGTACCCATACATTTAGCAAACCCATTCTCGTAATTGCACAATGACAGCTCAGTACCCCCAACATTTTCCTGCGAGGCTCGGGATGATCCTTGATACCTATAGTACGTATTCCTGCTCGCTTCACATAGCAGGTCCCTCGGATCTAGTCCCAACAAAATCAATGGTGTGGTGCTGAATCATCTCGCTTCTATCGTCACCGTTCGGCGTGGGGAAGCCTTCAAGTTGTAGGCTTGAGATCTGATAGTATGTTGATTGAACTGTTCTCTAAAGCTGAAGACAAGGGTCCTCGTGGTTGTGTAAATCGTAATTGGTCTTTTCCTCCTCGAACACAGGCTCAATCAATCTCACTTCATTCTTGTCTCCTGATATTGTCTGCTGGGGTCAGTCACTCAACAATCATCTGAGCTACACGTGCTTGGCGAGATCCCCCACAACATTAGACCACCATCTCTTACGGAGTTCCCAAACCAACCTATCATCCCACTACGTTTGGTCTACGTTCGCAACCATTGTACGTATGTCAAAATATAGCTCTCGCCTTTATTGTCACGTCCCGGGTTCTGAGCCTGTTTCACCCAGGACTGCCGTGTTCGTCACGTTCGTAGCCAACATAAGGCCCCGATCAGATGTATACTGATACACAGTCAAAGTTAATGTGGCATCGACCAACTCAAGCCCTCATTCAGGCGAGTACGGGATCTCTTTTCAAGAAGTAGGTTCCGCAGGCCCCGTCACTTGTAGTACATGCTCCATCACATCATTTCGTGAGTTAGCTTACATGAAGTGCGCTAGGAATGTCCGGATCAAGGCAACGGAAGAGACGAGGAGAAATGATATAAACTCTTTCGAAGGTGTCTTCCAGCGGGACATCCTCCACGCAGGTGTTTCGGATGTGACAACCTGTTCGGGAGGAATTCTACATGTGCGTGCTTTGTATTACATCTCGCGTCGTGCGTACAGAAAAATTGCGTGGCTGGGGAGAGCGATTTCATGATACATGCGTTGGACCTATACGCACACTGAGAACGTGATAATGGGTCCACATTATCATTATCATGACCAGTAGCTTAGAGTCGACAAAACGATTCGATACATGGTGGGTGCTCCAAAGAACTGAACACTCATTTTTGACACCTTTGAACATAGTCATGTCGACTAAGGTTTTACATAGCCATATAGCCATACGTTCTAGAGTTAGGCTGTGGCAACGGAAACGAAGTTGTCAGGCATGAAGTTGGTAGCAGCGTTGAGAGGTGAAGATCTTACCTGAACCATCAGAATATGATCCTCCCCGATCATCGCTGCTTCCCATCCTTCCTCCGAATGATGAAGTATGACGCTAGCGACACGCCCAGGTAACGATGTGGTCACTCCTCTGTCGAAGCTTTCGCACCGAGCACTGAGTTTTGAGTGTTTCGCAAGGCGCTTCCATAATATTGAAGAATCGACGTTCGTGCTGACATGCTTTCTCGCCGCATAGGGATTGAAATCGTAAGTCCGCGCCACATGTCCGTATTTCCACCGTAGACCTTGGATAAACTTCATGCCATAAGTGTAACAAACCCAAGTCTCCGATGACTCCCTGGAGATCATACGCGTTCCACTCGGACCCCAGGCATCCCAGGGGACATTGCGATATGGTACGCCACGGGAACGCTCGACTTCCGAGAGTAACGTGGATAGGGGTACAAAGAGGACTGTACAGTCATGCGCCTCACACCAAAGGGTGCGAATAGAAATCGTGAAGATACAGTCCTTGCGAGAACAATAGAAAGGGACCCTTAGATTGGCGGGTGGTCTCCAGATCGGTGTGGGCTCTGATCGGATCAGGAAGTATTCCATAGTTCCTTGGAGCTCGGGATAGTGCAATTCACATGCGTAGGGGATGTCCTCTAGTGAATGAATCGGGCGAAGAAATGCTGCTATGCTTAGCACTTGCAAAGTGGGTTCCTTGTCTGACCGCAGGATTCCTGCTAGGATCAAATCCTCTGTCATGAAGGCGAAAGATTGAAATTCCGGTATGCGAATATACTGGCACAGAAGGGATCAATGACGAAGCGAGTAAACACGGAGGGCAAGCTACTGACAACTTTCTGATGTCCAGTTCGCCAGTTCCAGACGAGGAAAGAGTTCAGACTGGATGAACCGAATTGATCATAAAAGAGGACGGCAAGGTGGTTGCCACAGATCTGTATCAAAAAGGAGAACTCGGCGTGCAAACTGTCCAGCCCATGTGTTATCTGTGCCACAGTAGCGCGTGGATGATCTTCCCCAGAGAGTGTTCGTAAATAGAGGTTGCATGACATATTCGGGCTAGTCACAGCATTGTTGTAAAACTAAACAAATACTGGAAGTTGCACTCACAAGTTACCAGCCAGTTCAAGTAAGACAATAAGATCTTGGGAGTTGTCCAAAGTGAAGTCACGGATTCTGAAATCGAATGGAACGGTCCATCTCCTTTCTGCAATGCCCTTGAGTTTGCATGGTAGTTGAACGAAGAAGATTTCGTTATCATGGGTCGACTGTGCTAGTACACCACCTGAAAACTCCCAGCAAATTCCATCACACATGGGAATGGACCCAAACGATGTCCATGTCATGTAATTCCACACATGATTATGCTCTCGTAAAAGGTTCAATCGGCTGACGGTGTCCATGGACGAATGTTCGTTATCCTCCATGTAGGACGCGAATAACTCAATCTTGTAGTTCAGATTGGTGCTTCCTGATATGATGGAATGGAATAACTTGCAGACCTTTTTATGAATGTAAAATTAAATGATAATCTGTGAGCGAGCGGTGCATCCGTGGCCTTCGTACACACTCACTTGCATGCATCTTAGAAGAGAGGGCACATCAAGCTGATCAAAAGTCAACTCGGTCAGTTCGTCTGGTAGGGGAAATCCCATGGCAAGTCACTGTCGTGTTCGTAAATGATTCGAGGTTGGGGTCAGAAGGGAAGTAGCAATCCGAAGCCATTCCTACTTAACTGGGCAAGTAGACGTGATCCACTCCGCGGCCCTGTTTCCTTGTGAATTTCACCACCATGAATATCGTTTGGACTCCCCGGCACTCTTTGTGCTTCGAAACCTTGAAGTCATTGTGTTGTTGAAGTGCACGCTAGTGCACAGTCGTCCTGCCGTGTTTTTGTACTTCCTATCACTCGAATGAAAGCGTCTTCCACACAAGTCATGATGATGTACCGATAGGTGGTGACGGACAGTATTTTCAGCTATTCGCCATGGTACAAGTCGACCATGTAGGCGGAGTCGTATACACCAAGTGGAAAGCCAAGGTACTGGTAGTACACGGCACCATGTTTCGCCGGATACCTTTACGTGTCCGGAGGGTTGCCCCGGCCACGTATAGCTACTCTTCATTTCCCATCGCAGATTGCATCCATCGATATCTCTCCCATACACGGCCTCAACAATCTCAATCATCCCCACCATCCAGCAGTGCAATGTACCCGCCGATCGCACCATTTGAGTCGGGAAGACTTGAAGTGTTGGCATCTCCAACGTTCATTCACTCGCTCTAGTTTGTCTGGGTGATCCGTTCTACCTCTGCTTGTACTTATGCATCGTGCAAACTTCCCGCTGTAGCTATGAAATCAGCGGAAACAAGAATGGTGTCCCGGGTATCTTCCTAGTGCATTGATGTGTAGTACATTCAGTGTTGACATCTTTCCAATAGTCGTCTTTCTTCATGGAGGCCCGGGCGGTGGAGTAGACCCCAAGGACAGGCAATTTTTTAACCCAGAGAAGTACAAGGTCTGTCTACTCGTCTCCGCTTTATCTCTATTGATTTCTCGCATTAGATCGTCTTATTTGATCAGCGTGGTGCTGGCAAGTCAACTCCGTCCGTTCTTCATAAACTCGCAAGATCAAGACTCGATGTATTGATCCTCAGTGCAGGAGTGCTTCCATCGAATACAACACCACTTGGGACCTCGTGGCGGACATTGAGCGTCTTCGCGAGAAGCTAGGGATCGAGAGATGGCATGTGTTCGGTGGCAGTTGGGTATGCCTTTATGCTTTTCCCTTGTCTAGCCATTGACTAATATGATTTATTGGTAGGGATCGACGCTTGCACTAGCGTATGCTCAAGTGAGTGCGATGGATATTTGTCGTGCCATCTGAAACGAACTGGGAGTCTAGGCGCACCCGACAAAAGTGAGGAGCCTCGTCTTGCGGTGATTCTTTGTCTGTTCTAGCCGACTACAGACTTTGCTGACTACATGGACACAGTGGCATTTTCACCCTCCAGAAGAGGTTCGCAAATCCTCTGTCTCCTTCTTGTGGAATATACTAAGCATGTTCAGCGAGCTCAAGTTCTTCTATCAAGATGGTACTTCCCGTCTTTTCCCGGAAGAATGGTAAGTACTTCCTCCACAATCCTTCTCTGTTTAGTCCACTCATTCGTTCACCCGTCGGTCTTGAAATACAAACACGGCTCTAGGAATCGTTATCTTGATCCTGTGGATCCTTCCCAGCGGCACGATATGGTGACAGCATACCATGCACTCCTCAGCTCGCCAGAGGAGAAGACAAGACTACGAGCCGCAAAGGCATGGTCCAGATGGGAGTGAGTGACTTTTCCAAGTGTCGAGTTTAAATATCGTCTGTGGTCTGATAATGCATAGAATGGCAACTTCTAGGTTGTATGTCAGTGAGGACATGCTCCGACGTGCGGAAGAAGACACGTTTGCACTGTATGTTCTTGAGCAGAGCTGCGAGTTCCTTTGCTGACTATAACGTGCGTAGTGCCTTTGCGCGTATTGAAAACCATTATTTCTTCAACGAGGTTTGTCTCAGAAACTTGTTTGTGTATCTCCGAGAAGGATTGACCAGGTGCGCAGGGGTTTATGCGCGACGGTCAACTCTTGGAGGAACAGAGTATTGCTAAGATGCAAGTAGAGCTGCCTCTGTTCATACTCACTTGCGCTGACTTGTGCATCCAGTCGGCACATACCCACGATCATCGTTCAAGGGAGATACGATGTCGTCTGTCCCGTACGTACTTCGCCGCTGCTGCATGGTGCCCGCTCTGGTCTGATTTACTCGGTCTAGGCGACGACTGCTTGGGCACTCAAAACAACCTGGGAAGCGAAGCCTTCGGCGTCACTCAAATTTAACATTGTTCCTGATGCGGGACATTCCTCACGTGAGACCGGGACCGAGAAGATGCTAGTCGAAGCTGCGGATGAGGTTGTCGCAAGGTATTGATAACATTACGGTTCACCGACAACGTCGTACTTGGTGTAATTGTAAATACATTTTCATGGCCTGTCCCCAGTGCGTGTTGGATGGGTTTGATCTTCGCTCCAGCGACAGTCTTCGAGTAGTACTGTAAGCCACGCAACAAGAGAGTCGCAAAGGTGGCCTTGGCGTCTCTGGTTGGGTCCTTATAACAACTGCATCCCTTTCCCTTTTCTTGGCTACGTCGAAGGCAGGAACATCTTTGCTCGATTCACCCTTAGATTTATTGAGTGACACCCATTTTTTGGGTGGACCGTTGTACTCGTGTCCTTTGATGGCCCACTAACAACTCTCATTGTTCGCGGCTGATGCGTTGTTCAGATCAGACTATTTATTTAGTGGACTTATCCCCCACCTTACGAATAAGCAAGGCATCTATGTCGAATACATGAAACCAATTTTCCCAATAAGTTGTAATGTCGTCTTTCTCCATCATTCTGCTGGTTGAAATTAAATTTCCAACTTTCTCATCATATTCGCTTCTGTTCCTGTATGAATTCTAATTAAGGTGGTTTACGCGGTTGATTTGAATGCGACTGACCAGTCGGGTCCACCCTTTCTAGCCACTGACGTTCCAGTGAGTTGATTTTAACCTCGAAGTGATCGCTATTCGGACTGACCACACCTACTAGTCATTACTGGACGCTCTTGTACGCTTTACCTTCCGTGTCTGTTCAAAGATATTTGATTCGTTCATTACTTGTTGGGCCTCCTGCCTCGTTCCAACTGGCAATACAACAACTCGACATATTATAGAACTAGTTTGTATGTTGAATCACATGGCATCATTGCAAATGTGCGTCCTCGTCTCTTTCCCATTCCTCTTGTCTATGCCAGATCCTCTGAACAAGACTATCTAATCAATACTTAATTGTTTCAGTTGGCCGAATAAAATCCCTTCTCCAAGACCTCCATGATTCTCAGTATCGCTCCACCTTTGTCAACAATCACCTAGGAGCGAGCGATTCTCGGTGATTGTTTGGCGAGCCTGTAAGTCGACCGCTGGACATGCTGATATATATAGAGGAGCGACCATTCACCTATCTTATGATACTGTGTGTCTGCTGGTTTGTCTAGATATAGGGAACCGTTGAAAGAGCTGGTCTCTATTCTGCGAACGTCATGTGGTAGTTGGCCCGCTTGCGCAGGCATTCAAGACGTCGACGGTCTGTCCATTTGTACACTTCCGGGTAGTCTTGTTCGATCACACTGGCTGTTTGAGGCAGGCTGGCCATCAATGGGCTTCTGGTTTAAACCTGGCATCAACGTCACTGCAGCGTTATCTCGCCTTGTCCTTGCGTCCAAGTCGAGGAAATTCGACATGTATAACCCAAAATGCTTCCGACTCAGAGACTACGGCGCCAACGATGCCAGAATGGTACCACTATTCTCGCAGTCAACGCCTCGCGCCCATTTGGGTCATCCCCAGGATGGGTTTTGCATGAACAGACTCGTGCTGAGAATGGGAGCCTGATGTCAGTTAGAGGAAGCCTAACCATTTTCCAAGTTCATCCTTCTTGTGGAACTGACATGTCCGCTAACACGAGTCATTTCCTCGCTTTCTTAGCAAAAGGCCCTTGAGAAATGAAGATTGCACGTATGGAGTATTCGACACTGATCAGACGCAAGAATATGTGCTCCCACCGTTTCAGAACGTCGAGCTTTACAACCTGGTCATATAGTTACTTGGCATAGACAAATGGGCACGAGAGACCAACGGCACCAAAGGATTTTGGGATCGATGGATATGAGTCTGATACGCAATAATTTACACTAGATTCTCTATGCTGACGGATTGGTATGCTTGATCGTTGAGCTGATTCCAAAAATGCACCATCCGGTTTCCTTGCTTTGACCTTCGATTACTCCTACACCACTGCTTCAGTATTGAGGTGTTCCAAGCAGAGACCAGAATTTCAAGAATACATAAGAGTGAATGATCTATTGCATTCCCTCCAAGTGGAGTTCGACGTTACATACCGCCTTCTACAACACCAGATTTCGCGTGTCTCCCGAATGTATGTCATTAAGAGAAAGTAGTTATAAATGATGATGCATGATTGAATCCCATCAGTAACATGATCGTGAATTCGAAAGCGAGTGCAATGCGAGTGGAAGATTTAATAAATGTAAGCGTCGTGTATGTACGGATCTGGGAGGTTGTCAATGCTGGCGTGTAAAATCACAATAAAACAAAAATGATAGTCGTCGGTGAATGAGGGACGCGAGAGTGAATGGTACTGAACAGCGACTGTACAACAACTGAGCGTACATCGGCTAACCTAGAATCTCACTTATTGGCATCTATCTCCGCGTGGGAAGCAGTGGCACGATAGACGCAATGGCAGCAGTCTTGTTGACAGATCAAGGTTGCAGGAGGGCATGGCGGGAATGCTTGTGATGATACTGTAAGCCTGCTAGCATACCAAGTCACGACGGTCCACATAGGTCAGGGAAATCCCAGGGGCGAGGCAATCGGATCCGGCTATGAACCCTGCGGAGTAGGTTGTTGTACGAGTACCTCTCTGGATTGGCCATGGATGTCCTACCCAACGAGACGTAAGCTCCGAGCAGACCCACCACAAGGACAGACACAAATTGGATGATCAGTGCGAGAATGAATTGACATACCATTCGCTGTTTCTTTATAGGACGCGGCCGCACGCTCCCTACTCCCGCACGGGCACCTACAACGCCAATGGGTACATTGGGGGAAAGCGAGGTGGGTGTCGGTGGCTGTAGTATGCCATCTTCAAGTTCGCGCTTCTGACCTCTACCAGACACCGAAGTATTGGTCCGTTGAGGCAGTGCGGTCATTGGCACAGCCGACCGTGGCGTACCACTCGTGGGGGTAGTTGTCGACTGTCCGACTGACCCTGGAAGTGGAATTGTTACAGGTGTAACCCGTGGCTTAGCGTGTGAGATTTGCGATGTGCCAGGTGGTTGTTGAGCAGATGGGATCAGTGGATGTGACGGAACAGATTGTGGCTGGAGGAAAGCGGCTGGTGTACTGGGTAACGGACCCGAGGCAAGCCCCTGTGCTTGAGCGCGAGCAAGTTTTTTTAGTTCTTTCTGTCAAAAAGGAGTAGATAATAAGACACGTGGTTAGAATTAAAAGAATGGGGGAGTGATACTAACGCGCTTTTTGCGATCTTCCCGAGCTTGCGCAGATTCAAGTATAAGAGCACCCGCATTCCACTGTCAAGAAATCAAAATGGCTGAAGTAACATCTAGCACGGAAAAGACGAACCCCCTTAAGCCCTTCAGCAGAGACAGTGAAAGCTTCCTTCTGTGTCTTCACATCAAATTGGACTATGGGTATGTGCTGCTTTGGGGGTGCTTGCATGATGGTGGCCAGGTAATCATCCTTTTTCATTGAATGCTTTCCGGGTAGACTTCTGATGAGGTGGCGGTAAGAATTCTTCTTTTTCTTCTCATCTAGGTCGGGTGGAAGAGGGGGATGCGACTGTGCAGGAGCGGACGGCAGCGCAACAGATGACTCAAGAGGAGCACAGACATGCTTGTCATATGCAGCATGTAGGCAGAAGCGAGCGAGGAGGTCTTCAGTGCTGGTAAGAAAAGATTGGGGTTGGGGTTGGGGGAAGACTATTCGGGAGGAAAATCAAACAAGTCTTGAACTGAGAAACGAACACAAACCAGTGGGGGGAGGAAGGAAGAGGGCGGGAGCATCCTGCGTGACTGAAGACGGGCCCGCGACTGCAGTGGCATGTTCATAAGAAGGATCCACGCCATCCATGGCGACGACACGGATAATGACGAAATCAGAGACACCGGCAGACAAGTTTGATGGTGCTGCAACCCATAAAATCAAAGAGAAAAAGTGGTGAGGATAGGTCAGGGAGGGTCGCCGTTACCGTCAATGATGAGCTCGACGTGCTTGTCGTCGTCGTCGCCGTCGGTGGCTGGGACAAGGGGATTCCGTGTTGGATTAACACGGCAATATCAGCACAGATTACTTAATGAGGATCACGTGGTACAACACTACTCCCTTTCTCACCGCGAACGCGAACAACCCTGATTTTGAACTCTAACCACCTACAGTACTGGAATGGGTATCAGACAATGGATCAGGTAAGGCCATTGTGTCACACTTCTTGAGACTTGTATCCTGAAACCCCTATTCGAGGTCATGTTTTCATGTCGATAGCGACCTGAGCGATCTACAGTCGACTCGACCCGAATTCACGGTACGTATTCCCACAGACGTTCTTTCAGCTCTGTGAAATTATCCACAGTTCCCCGCAGTGATACTCGGACTTCTCATTGGCTGTTTGCTGTGCTTCACCAATCTTTATTTCGGTCTCCAAACAGGATGGATCAGTATGTACGTCCTCCATGGGGACACGTCCGGCGCAGAGACCCCTAATGAGACGAATCAAGGATGTCATTGCAGTCAGCCCTTATCGGCTTTTTGGTCTCCAAGATGCTTCCGGCTCCGCTCTCTCCTCAGGAAATCATCGTGGTGCAGACGACTGCGGTCGCCACAGGGACCGTGAGTCTTTATTGCTTAAACCAACTACAAGCCCTCGTGAACTCGCATTAGATGCCATTGGCAGCTGGGTTTGTCGGTATACTTCCGGCTCTAGGCCTGCTAAATGAAGAACAAGACGGAAGCCCGCCAATATACCTTTCTTGGGCCGCAGCTGTTGGTTGGTCGTGCTCAATTGCATTTTTTGGGGTGTTCCTATCACCCCCCATAAGAAAACAAGTGGTACGTATATGTTCTATGTTGTAATCGATGATGTTAATTCCTCGCTTAGATCATCGAGGAACAACTTGCATTTCCTTCAGGAACTGCAACGGCACAACTAATTTCTGTTCTTCACCAACTTCCGTCTCCTGAGACGTCGTTACGCCGCCGCCATCCTGGATATAGAGCGCTCGATACGGAAGACACCGTCAGTCATACCTCCCTTGTCAATGATGTTGCTGGAGTTCCACAAGATATTGAAGACGAAATAGAGGATACCAGCAAACGCGAACTCGTTCAACAAGAAGGCTGGATGGATCTTGTTTACAGTTTTTGGGCTTCTGGCATCATGACGGTAAGCTCCCGCGGTGTTTCATTTGATGCCTTTCATTTTTTATTTCTTTCTAGCTTGCAGCCTACTTCTTTCCGATCGTTTTCTCTGTACCGCTCTTTGGGAAATATCTCGCTCGCGAATGGCTGTGGTCATTCACTCCTAGTTTATCATACGTTGGTCAGGGTACAAGTTCATTTTCTTCGGTACGCGGTGTTCCTAGTTCTCACTCCAGCTAGGGATTATTATGGGCTTCCCTACAACGTTGAGCATGAATTTGGTAGCACTTTTATTGAGAACCAGATTGAATCGGGTTCTGACGAACTTTATAGGGAATGCTTGTTGGCTGGGGATTCTTATCGCCACTTTCCAAGTACGCGGGTTGGGCGCCCGGGCCAGTCGGCGACATGTCTACGGGTGCTAGAGGGTGGATACTTTGGGTTTCTCTTGCGATTATGTGTGCCGATTCTTTCGTCTCTCTCCTCCCAATCATCCGATCGTCTATTGCCAAGTTGGTGTCGTCTTTCTCAAATGTTGGAAATGCATCTCTAGAAGAAGATCATGACGTCGAGACACCGGACAGGCTTGTCCCAGCTCAATGGGTGTTGAGTGGCCTCGTAACGAGTGTGATGGTAGGAACTTTGCTAGTGTGGCTGGTTTTCGGGGACGAAGGAATCAAACCATGGGCGACACTAATAGGATTTGTCGTCGGTGGCTTGTTGAGTATCTTAGGGTATGATTCCTGCATCCTGTGTTGCTCTTATTTGACCGTCTGCAAGGGTTCGAGCATTGGGGGAGACTGATCTAAACCCTGTGAGCGGACTTGGTAAAGTCTCACAACTTCTTTTTGCTTGGATACAACCTGGCAATGTTGTGGCAAACATAATTGCTGGTGGAGTTGCCGAGGCTGGTGCACAACAGTAGAGTTTGATTTACAACACAGCTTTCCCTATCTGACATATCTTCTAGAGCTGGAGATCTCATGCAAGACCTGAAAACTGGACACCTCATTCATGCCTCGCCAAGGGCTCAGTTCTATGGCCAATTGATTGGATCATCGTTGTCTATTATAGTGTCCGCATCCGCCTATGCCCTATACCAGAGGGCTTACAGCATACCTGGACCTTCTTTCCCAGCTCCGACTGCGTACGTGTGGCTCAGCCTTGCGCGTTTACTTCGTAAGTCGTAAGGGACATTCGTGGCCTTGTCCCGTTTTTGACATGAGGGATAACAGGCAATGGACAGCTACCAGAAAACACTAGCCTGTTCATGTTGCTATTTGCTCTGCTATTCTCCGTTGTCGCAGGCTTCAAGCTCGTAGCTAACCAGCGTGGTCTGCGATATGCAAGGTGGATTCCATCTGGTGTCGCGTTTGCGATTGGGTTCCTGAATACACCGTCCTTTTCATTGGCACGGTTCATCGGTGGATTGATAGAGTACTGGTATCATCGGAGGGTTGCTACCAAGACAGCTGGTACGGATATCCGTCTGATTGTGATTGCCAGTGGATTCGTATTGGGAGAGGGAGTTGTCAGCATTGTTTCGCTCGTCCTCCGCACATGCGGGGTCGGTGTTGCTAGCTGCTGGGGTTGTGGAGGAGGCATCTGTGCCGAGTGTCCTGCTTAGCCGTGGGGGTATACACATCCATTCTCAGGCAGTGGCGTTTATGCATCTCGTCACCTCCATCTACTGTACATACGGTAGTCCATCAGCGCGTGAACTATGAACACGGCTCGAATAGCCCTCGAGAACATCCCCGCGATCACTTTCTACAAAGATTCCTTCACGGCCGCTAGGAGGACTACCCCAATTGCCCAGTTGGTATGCCTTGGGAAACCTTGCGCCACGTACCAGCCTGAGGTTGTGCGTTGTAGGAATATTGGTGGCTCAGGCGTCAACGTCGACTGGAAGGCAAGTAATAGATCCAGGTAGCTCATATATATTCAACCTAAGGTGCCATGACCACGACAGTGTGAAGCAGACCTGCCTTCCGCTCTGCGGTTTGGTAAAGTAGAGGTCTCGTGCGAGGGCTGGAATGGCCCAGGCGACCGGTATGTGATGAAAGGTAAGCCATCGCAATGCTCGCAGAGGTTATTCTTTGGGTATTCACGTCTGACTGGCATACCACAGGGTCCTGCTCCCTCGAATACCATCTTGTACAGCTCCCCAACTCACTGAGAGACGATTCGTTCGACTGGCCATCGCTCGGTATATCAGATTTCCTTCACAGTACGTCCTCCCATATGTCCACTGCCCAGCATCGGACTCACCGCCAAGCGGCGCCACCAGGCTTGGACATGTCCGGCATCTTCTTCATGTCCGTCTGGGTCGTCGTTCTGGCCGTCATCTTGTACAGTTGGGTCTACTCGTGCTTGCATTGGAACCGCCCTTCTGCAAGGAGCACCCGGCGTGCTCCTCCCCCCACCTACCCCGGTCCTGACAATGGCGCGCGACCCGGATATGGGTTCTTCTCTAGTGATTTCCAGGGGCCTCCTCCGCCTTACACGAAGGACCCGCCTTCTGCAGAGGGCTGGCGTCCTGGATTCTGGACGGGTGCTGCTCTCGGCGCGTTGGGAGGCAGTTTACTCAATCGGAGCCAGTCGGTTCCACGGACGTATGATTGGGAACGTCCTGGAACCCGTTTCAGGGCCACCCGGCGCAGGGCGAGCTTTTACGGTGATGAAGATAGAAGGGAGGGACCTTCAAACTTGGGAGCTCTCAGAACGAGCACCGGTTATGGTGGATCCAGTTCTCGATGAAAAACAGAACCAGGTGGATGTATGTGCACGGACAGATACATTTATCTGTTGCCCTCCACGTCATAATATCGTGGGTGGTATTACACTATACACTAGTACTTGTCGCAGTAGTACATACAATGTCAAGACAGTTACAACTATACGCTTTCTCCGCTCTGCTGCCGTACTTTCTCGGTTCGCATGGAATCCGAATCTGCCGGTCAGCAGCTGCACAGTAGAATTAGCGTAACAGGGGATCATAGGAGAGCAAATTAATGAATACAGATATGCATACTAGCCTCCGATTTAATACCACCACCCGTGTGAAACGTAAATAAATATCTCTCGGCGCTCACACATTGCCAGAAGTACCGGCCTCTGTTCTTGAGCTAGGGACGTCTAGGTCATAACTCGTGGCACCATAATGTACAGGTCTCGCGGAACCACCACGAAGGTCTTTGCTCACTCTCGAGCGGCCCCTGGGCTCTTCGACCCTACGCTTGGACGCCGCACCAGACTTTGTCTTCCTCTGACCTTTCTTCAGCATAGACAAACTGATATCTGGTATGATAAGCGAAGTGAGAATCATGGAAAGTACAACAAGGACCCCGGCCGTCGCAAAAATCGCCTTGTGGAATGAGGCGACGGTGCTGCTGTATATCATCCCAAACAAGGCGGGCTAGCGGAACACATCAGAGACCAGCTTCCTCGGAAGTAAGTGTGGAGACGTACGCCGAGAATAGTCGAGCTAACCGCTTGAAGGACAGCAATTGCACTGAATAGTTTGCCCGGCTCGGGTGCTGTATCTTGGTCCGCGAAGGTATGCTCTGTACCACCTTGCAAACGTGCAATTTCCTCTCTCTCTGCCAATCTGCGACCTTGTAAAGTGCACAGAGCTAGGCTTTGAACAGCAGGCCCGACTCCGGCACCAGCGCATCCCAACGAGGTAGCGCCAACAAACATGAACTGTGACCACCATGTGGACACGACACCATTAGAGGGAGGCGGACAGAAAACAACAAGCGCATGAGAACAAAACTCGACGAACATTGAACACTGCACGACGAAGAGGTCGAAGTGGATTTCAGAGGAGAGGAGACTCTTCGTGGGTTTGGGTCTTGGGTTTGGGCCGTTGGTGTTGGGGTGCATTGCAATTGCCGACGACACCGCTGCGCGAACAGGTTTGAATGTGGCAAGAAGGACTGCGTCTTCTGTCCGAGCGCGTTTGATGGAGTTACT